>JBBMOE010000055.1:1380081-1422119 GCA_037975065.1 Chaetodon trifasciatus | reverse complement strand
GGTGCCAGGAGGGGGGGTGGGGGGTGGGATCAGAGCCGGATTAGAGGGAAGCTGTAATTTACTGACTGGGAGCTGGGAAAGAGCTTCCCATCATCACCTCTTTCTCAGGTCATCGCCCTCGGGCGTGGAACCCCGGTGCTCACCTTATTTCAGTTTCGTGGGACTTCGTGCATTCAGTTAACGTCTGTCCCAGGATAAGAGAGCAGCTGGTCTTCTATGTGCTGAAGATGTTTTACCTTCCAGTCTAGACACTCCTCACCTGACTACATACAAAGTCCAGCTGCTTTTGTTGGGCAATTTCTAGGCATCATGTGGCCTGAAAGACTGAAATCCTGCCTCATAAGAAATGCATAATTCTCCAGCGGCTTAGATTAGGGCTCGTAAAATCCGAGTCCTGGGCCAAGCAGTTTTCACAAATACCTTTAATGGTTTGTTTTGGCATACATGCTGTAGATACTAGACTGAATTGATGTTTAGACGGTCACAGGGAAGTCAGTTTAGTCTGGGAGTTTAAGCAGATTACGATTTCATTAAAAACTTGTAACGGCCATCCTGCCTATTTGTCTGCACAGAGACTGGAGTCCTCTCACTGCTCCTGGTGCAGATGCAAGCAGCTGTGCATCTTCCCCCAGCGGTGCAGTGAAAGCACCTGGCATCTTAAAGCTCTTTTGTTCAACCCTGATAAACAAACAAGTAAGCAAAAGGGGGCAAATCGCTGTTAAGCCCAGCAAAGATGGCGGCTGCTGGAATAACCCCTGACAGCTAGAGAACCACAGAGCGCTCTTACTTCTCGAGTCCCTCTTTCTCTACAACGCAAAGTCAATATCTGGGCTTACCCAAGTCCACCCTGCATGGTGTCTGGGTTCACGTGGAGAGCCACCCAGGTCTTACAGCTCTTATTGTGGCTGTTCTAGCTGTGCCAGGAATGCAGAGGGAAGGAAATGCCACCTCACTGCAGATATTTGCAGTGAAAAATTGTGTTGATCCTCTTGAGTTTGGACCTTTTCTGTTCCATCCCATTGTTCAGCCCTCATACCTGCCTCCACTGAATTACCAGTGAGCTGTGGAGATTAGGAAAAAGCTCAATAACGCAGCATCTTTGTCAGTCTATTTTTCTCTGTTCCTCTTTTGAAATCTTTTTTTTTTTTTTATTCCTAAAGCTCGCCCCCCCCCTCGCAGAGAAATCCACAGGGGTTTTGACCATCCCACCTGCAGAGAGAATAATATCCTAAATCCATATTAGTGCTCTTTCCCAAAAGCTTTGGTCAACAGATGGTTTACCCAAATCCCCTGGACCTCCCATCCGACCCACCCCCCTGCCCCATTTGACTCTGAGCGTGGACATGTGTTGGCAGGGTCCTATTATAAAAAAAGGGATTCCATGATTCCCTCCCAAATGTTATTTATTCTGAACGCCCCACAACAGAATTAGTATTGAAACAAAGAATCTGGATCCCGGAACACTGGATTTGACTTCACGGTAATCTAATCTCGCGCATATAATCCCACCAATAATGAATCATTTTGACTTTAGGAAGAGCAGGACAACACAACATCAAGCGACCACGACGGAGCGAGAAATAAGCCTCTTCATCACGTGCGTCGCTCCATCTGAATTTCCTGCAATCAACATGTTTTGATTCACACTTCAGTGGTGATTTTTCTCAGCTGGCTATGAGATAAGCAGTGAGGATTGCTGTGCCAGAACCAATTAGGGCTAACCCGGCGCTGTTCAGGAAGTGTCCCTGCTGCTGGCTTTTGCAGTGTTCGGTCATTAAGCCCCAACAGGAGTGGCTGGTTAATTGTAATCCTTGGGCGCTGGAACAACAGCAACACTGTGGTGAACTCAGCTGAGCACCCCCCTCAGAAAACAAGTTAGTTCAAGCTGCTTGTCATGTGTCGAGTGGCTTTGCCGCTCTCTCGTTGTCCCGGGAAACAGCAGCGACCAATCAATCATCAAGAGTCAGTTCAGCATGTTGACGGATAGCTCACGTTGAATTTACCTGAGACATTGAGACGTGTGTGAATGTCAGCTGAAGTATTTCTTTTTGGCACCTGCTGGCTGAGCCCTCTGAGCTCCCTACGTCAGCCATAAGTGCAGTGCAGTATAGCAGATTCACTGCAGTGGGAATGTAAGGGAAATAAGACATGTGCTTCCTGTAAAAGGCAACTTTCTCCCACATATAAAAGTCAGAACACATCTGGAACAGGTAGCAAAGCTTTAAAGAGTCAGAGGAACATTACACGCTTGTGTCTCTCAGCTCTCTCTATATTGTCTCTCCCCATCCACGCGCTGCTTACAGTACATAAGGCAGCGCAGTATTTTTTGTTAAAACTTGCCTCAGGAATGTTGTCTTGTTTTGCAGTCTTGGTCCCATTCTGTGGGGTCCTATTTGTGCATTCCAGGGAAGAATGCCAGGAATGGCAGCGTTGCAACACAGACACATCACATGGGACATGCCAGGCAATAAATGTGAGGCTGATTGATGCTGCAAAGTCAATATCAAAGTGTCGATGTCATTTTATTCACTTGTTGACACTGGTTGCAGGTGTGCATGCTGACAAAATCCCTATAGATTACATTGCTAACATATATTGGCAAATTAAGGATGATAGTATATCTGTTTTCAGTCTTTTTACAGTGTAATAATACTTCAAATTGTTCCCAGGAGCATTGCATCTTATCTGATTTGTGCTGTGTAGTTTCCCAAGGCGTGACAGGCATGTTGCATTATGTGCTGTAATTTGTTGTTGTATAACATGTATACATGTTCACCGATATCGCTGTGTAAGTGCATGTGTGGCCATCATATACTTATTGTGTTGCACAGAGCATTATGTTACACTTTCTATGTGCTTTCTACCACATATCTGTGTGCACGGCGTGCATGCACAATGCATCATGCACTGTACATTACAGAGCATGTGAACTCGATCTGTTTGATCTCTGACAGGAGATGTTAACACAGCATGGGAGTGTGACACTCCTACTGTACCCGTCAGCGTGGAGTGTCACCTCTCCGTGGCCTGCGCGTCCGAAGCTAGCACGCGATCCTGTGTCAGCCTCTGTCAAAATGCTGCAGGTGCTTTCTGCACCAGCGTTCCCACACTGAAGGGCACTGGAGGGCATGGACACCTTAGCTGCCTATTCAGCCAACACACTGCACAGGGCGGGCGAGCAGGACCGGGCCCCTCCCCTCTCAATAGCGCAGGGCCGCTCCTCTCCCCGTAGTCCAACAATGGGCACTGCTATCACTGCTTGGCTACACAAACCAGGGCGGGGACCCGCCAAGTGCTCATAAAAGACCCTGTCACTTTGACACTGGCAATCAGAGAGCTTGCCTTTATGAAAACCATAGAGGGAAAAATAGGGCTTTCTCTCGGTCTCTCCTTCCTCTCTGCTCCCGTTCCGATTCTAAATTCCTCTCTGGCCTTTTGTCTCACGGCTCACCTGTGCCTGATGCGACATGTTGAAGACCGTGTCAGCCGGTTAGATGCCATGACCTGAGCTTGGCAGGCGGAAACAGCAGGATGGTGCGGCATTTGAGCAACAGGACGGACCGAAGAGAGCTACTGTATGAACAAACATTTTGTGATGACGCAGCGTATGTTGGATGATGTGGAGGCTTCGTGGAGAAGTTATCAGCTGATGGTGTTTTCCACACAGAAGTGAGAGGTGAATAAATACAAAGTATTAGAAAACACGTAGAGACTTTAACTATGAAGATGACGGATCATGACATCTGACATTCACACCCCTCTTCTTTTCAGTCTGGTTCAACTTGTGATAGCTGTTCTTCCACGTTGATGCTAACCAGTGTATGAAAAAACACACCCCCTCCCCACCACCATAACCGCTGCATGGATGCAGCGAGGACGCCAGCTCAATAATCACACACACTTGTGGGATATGTTGCTTGTCAGCATGATAACTTCTTACAGGGTTGCACAATCCTGCCTCACAGCATTAGATAAACTATCTGATAAGCCTCCAAACTCATCTGTTACTCAAACTGGACGTCCTGGATCGCATTTCACGTCTTACAACACGTGTTCCCCCTCATACAGACCAGTTCTGAATGTATGCTTTGGCAGGTGTTGCCATGATATCTGTTGGCATGTTAAAAAACCGCCTTCCTCATGCAGAAATGCGCCTGCACTTTCTGAGAAACTGTCTCATGCAGAAACCTCAAGTGTATGACTGCCAGACCTCTTTCTTAACTGACAAAAGCCCAGCCACGTAGCACTGTTTGCAACTGTGATTGTGTTACTTCAATATTAAGCCTGTTGGCCGGTGTGCTGTGGATGTAATCAGCATTGTTCCAGTAGCACACAGTGCAGCGCGGTCTTACGTGATTCACTATCGCTTATGATGCTTCTGACAGTTGAACAGAAGCGTTGGTTGCCGGGCCAAACCAAGACAGCCGGAGCGCTTTTGGCTCACAAAGGCCTTCAGTGAAATCAGCTCCTGAGTCCAGAATCAACCACACTGCGATAAGATTCCGATCAATTATAGAAAAGTGCGTGAAAGCGGCCAAAATAATTGAAAATTGCAGCAGCTGAATGACCAGTATGCACTGGAACATAAACATATGGTATTCACTTCACACGCATTTTAATAGGCTGTGTTTTGTAAGAGGTTTGGACGTGTGTGTGCTTGTATGTGCACGCATGAAAGAGCCATTATTCTTTTAACTCTGACATGCATGTAAATAAAGAGCAGATGAAAGTATGTCAGGTATTGTACATATTGGTACAATAGCAGTACAATGTGCTGATGTGATCCTGCAGAGCTGCATTATGTTCAGGTCTTTGTCACAGACAAAGTACTGCCTGTGCTGGATCCAGTGCATCTAGCTTTTCAACGCCTGACTTAAAACAAGCGTTAAGTTTTACCATGGGAGGGATCTTCCACAACAAACACTGAGCTGCTGCCGATGCCAAGCGGGCGGACAATGTGCTCATTCTCCCTCATACTCTTAATTTTCCTTGGCCTGTGAACTTAGAAGGAAAACTTGGTGACAAAACGTGATTTTGTCCTCCCCTCTCCCAAAACCCATTAGGAATTCATTAATACACAGATTAATATTTGTAATGTGGTTTGTTCCATTGTGAACCTGTGTGGAATGTGCCACTGGAAACATTAGCATGCTTATTTCCACTGTTGCAATAAAACCATGCAGACCAGAGTCCATAAAATCCTTAGTTTACCGTGCTCTCAAATTGCCACTTGCTAGCCTCATCAACTACTGTAAAGCACACCTAAAAACAAACAAAGGGCCCATGGCTGTTTTAGAGTCACTTAACAGATCCAGCGATGGATTTATGAGGACAAGAGTCAAAGCTCCACTCTTCTTGTCTTGGCAGAGCGTGGAAAAAAGGCTTCAGTTTAAATGCAGTCCCCCGTATCTGTTCATTATTTCATTGTGCACCCTAGCCACCGTGTCTCATGTAAAACTCGAGGGAGGCCATAAAGCAGCTTCTAAAACAGCACCTCACTGTAGGCATTTAGCACTTTTGTCATTTTCATTAGGGGAAAATGTTTTTCTGTAACCGCTCCTGAGACGGCGATGAATGCCTTGTATGTTGTCGATGTCCCTGTGGACGGTCATAAAAGCCACAAGTGCTTTTTTGTCCCTGATTGCTCGGTTAATACAAACGTTTATTCATATTGATTCGCTGACAAATGCCTGAAAGGGAATTCTAGCATCATGCCTCTATTCTCCCTCTTCAGCTACAATAAGTTATCTGTCACGCTGAAGTGCGCTGCTCGCACAACGTTTCGGCACTCATTTAGACATATTTATCGAAGATAAACATGGAAACCTGCTCCAGCCAGGCTGACTCCGACATACATTGTGCCGCTGTATGACGCATTCGGCAGCATCAATGAATCAGCTTGTTGTGAATATGAGCTACGGACTTGTTCTGTTACTTTACCAAGAATCATTAATACAAAGTAGGTCATGATAATAATTTTGGAAACCTCTGTAGGAAAAAGGCAGCCTCTGTGAAGGCACAGTAAAGATCAGCTGGACAGAGAGGTCACATTAATGATCAACTCGTGTGTTAATTCATCCCAAACAGCCACAATACCTGTTTATTAGCCATAAGCTAGCCGGCACGGAGACGCCTTCTCTCTGTTTCCTGCCCGTCCCTTTTCTTTTCCCCTCTCCTCTCTGGACGTTAATGCATTTCCCCTCCAGTCAGCTGTCAACATGGACAGAGAGACAGATTACAAACGCCCCACAGAGGAGGTCAGCACCTCGGCAGCTCGCTGCTGCAGACAGGTTGAGAAGGGAGACTGAAGATAAATCCACTTTTTCATCCAAAAAGTTTGAAAAATAAACCCTGGGCTCTACACGGCTGCAGATCGGAGCTCTGGATCGCGATACACGCTCATTTTTCACTCATGAGGAGCGTTTTTAACCTGTGCGTCCGATGCAAACTTTGTCTATTCTGCGGCGTCCGGCATGAACAGACCTGAATTTCAGTCTATTTGTGCCTTTGCATTGACTTTGTATAAAGCCTGGCTTCCACAGAGAACATGCAGACTGTTCAAAGAAAAAAACGGCATCCATCATTTGTCATCTGCTGAATTATGAGCTGCGTTTAACCTGAAGTGACGAGGACCTCGAGCAGCCCTGTGAATTATGACTACTGTCTGTCTGGAGCAAAGGTGGACGCAGCACAGCATTTCTACAGAGCCACAAATCTTCATGGAGAGGAGGCCTGATGGATCAGTCCAGTATCCCAGGAATTCTGTCCACATCGGACGAGTCCTCGCCTCGTGGTTTGCATCTAACGGCGTGCCAACACAGGAGGCACCTCGGCCAGGTTTTGCAGTCATCCATCACTGACAGAACAGATTCTCCTCTATTTTAATAAATCCAGCTGTCTGCACCTGTGCTTTACACGTGTCAACACGACGCAAAGCCCATTTTTACACTTCAAGTCGGTTTTATTCTGTTTAATGCAAAGCTACAGTGACTGTGTGTTGAGCTCCGAGCGCTGCCAAGACGTGGATCCAACAGGGCAGGAAGCACGAGCGGTCAGATATTCAGACAGGCTGAAAACAACAAGAAACACTCCGGTTAGCCAAGTTTATCTGAAAGAGAAAGACGGGGTGGAAAAGAATTTCCCAGAGAGTCGGTCGTAGTTGTGGGTCCACGCCCACACCCAGCATTCATCTGCGCCAGCGTTTGGTCAGGTTTAGACTCAGAAAGGACAGTTTCATGGAGGATGTCACGGTGTGGGTTAAAGGCAGCACTTTGTTATGGTTAGAAAAATATGGTGGTGGTGTTTTAGAAAATGTTAACTTGTCGCTTCCTGTGTTAAAATATTTCGTTGGGCCCTCCACCCACCCCTCAGTCACAAACATCTTTTTGTATTTGTCTTAGAGCTTAACTAATAAATTGATGTGCTTGATTAGCACAAATACATGAGTGTGGGTGCGTGTAAAGGTCAAGAAATACCAAGAATTTGCAGTAGTTTTTAAAAAGAGACCCTCAGTGTCAGTGGTGCAGAGTACACTGTCATCATACTGCTGCTGCAGTTTGCACAGATATTGCAGATATTTTTTCATTTCAGGCTCTTCGACTCAGCATCAGCTTTGTTTTCTGTCTATTTTAAGGCTCTGGCATTGAGGACCTTTCAGCAGTTAAAATGAAAATAAGCAGGTATCTGCTGTAAGAAATGAAAACGCAGTCATGTTAATGACAGCACAAGCATGGAAACGCGGTCGTAAAATGATGGGTCTGATTCATACGTCATGTTTTTTTCTCCACGTCGATGTGAAAACCATATCTCACAAAGCTGCTTCACGTCCTCTGTCAGTCATGGCTCATAGCACAATGGCAATTTGAACCATCTAAGATGCAATTACAAACTAATTACAGATTACCCCCTCCCTGCCTTCTCCTCCTCCCAGCCCTCCTTACCTTTCCATAATCCTCTCTCAATCCTCCCCTACAGCTACAGTAACTCCTCCAATTATGTGCTCCCACTCATGTCAGCTAAGGGTTGTTTTTGTTTTGCATCTGAAGATAGACGTTGCCGTACGCTTCCAGTTTGACAGATATACGCGCACAACGCTGACAAGAGGACAGCTTTTTGTGGTGCTGAGGATTTTGTCTTGTATGCATGTGTTGATGGAGATAATGCGCTCGTCTAGTCGAGCATGACACTGAACAAAAGACTGTTTACTCTGGGTAAATTATGGGCGAATGCTATTTGGCCTGTAAGATCAGTGAAGCACTCTACCTCTGGAGGCAAACAGCGGGACATGTTAGGTTTTATACCCTCTCTTCAGGATTAAGCTATCATATAATTTGGGTGAAGCATGGAGACGGTTTACGGTGCAGATATGTGGAGAGTGGGTGAGTTTTGATGAGGAATAATTCTGTATTGATCACACAAACAGCTTCCACTTGTACTGCTGGGTTGTAGCGGGAAAGTGGGACCACCACCGCCGACATTTCTTTTTTTAAAAGCTGCATCAGAACAGCTAAAAACCTCCCCGATGCACAGCTCTGCGCTGTGTGTTTACACGAGAACGTGCTCTGCTCTGTAGACGACCATGACAGAATGTATACAGTTAGTCGCCAGCCGGAGGCTGGATGTTTTGACTGAATACCACATATCCCCTGTTTGTATATTATCTGCTTCTGCCCACATACATGCTGCATGCTCACACCCTGAGAGATACCAGCTTGCATTTGTATTAGCTTAATTCTGTTTTTTGGTTATCTGAGGTGTGTCTGGAGATAATGGGCTGAGAGCCGGTCTTCTGCGTCACTGTTCGGGGATTAGCCTTAGACGTAGTTGTGTTTTACAGACTTCAGAGGAAAGACACAAAGATGCTCAGAACAAAGGCTCTTTGAGACGTTTGCCAAAATGAAGGTGTCTTATGAAGAGCTGTGACCAGTCGATTTCCTTCACATCTGTTCCGCTTTGTTGGCCTCTCGCTCAGTCCTGCCTGTGAATGTCATGCCCTGAGCACATTAAAAAATATGTAATTGATTACTGCTTCTGGAAATGTTCTCATTGTTGGACTTCTTCCACAGGGAGCAGCCAATTAGCCAGCGACTTGGCAGAAACACATAAGGGCCCTGAGACTCGTGCATCCTAGTTAATGGTGTCGCACTGATGCACGGCTACATGGAGGATGATTTTAGCTGACAGTGACGGTCCCTGGATGCATTTCTCTGACAGCGCACCAACGAGCACATGCACTTAATGCTATCAGTACATACGCACATCTGCTGTATGTAAAAAAGTGAAGCGAACGCCTGACCTGCAGAGGTGACTGTCTAACTGTCTGTAGACTGAAGCGATGTTAAAGATTTAGTCCTTGGGTTCAAGCGAGTGAAACGAAGATGCTTTGCTCTCAAGTGCAGATGTATTCTGCTAGTCTGAAGATTAGAACCACTGACCTCTAACCCTTCGGATGCAGCTGCCCCCAAATCATGTGTCTGCACGTCACGGCTCAGTCCCGTCCACAGTCGGCCCCAGCTGATGGGCTTCAATGCGCTGACAGCGACCCACATCACCACCCAAATCCTTAAGCTCCTAAACTGGAGATGCCTTCTGTGGGCTCGTCGCTGTTGATGGAGGTAGGCTCAGAGATCCGTAGCTGGACAACGAAATGTGGAAGAAGTTGGCTGGGGGGTTGGTGTGGGCTCTGCTTGCACTGTTGACCTGGGTAACCCCGGTGACCCCTAGGCCCATGTCCCCTTAATAAGTGTTGCCCTCCCCGGTGGTAACAGAATGGTCAAACATTATGTCAAGGGTAATTAAGGTCCAAATGCTCCTGACCCTGATATAATCCCCTTTGAAAGGATCTCCAACTGTTTGCTGTGATTAACAAGGACTGCTGCGCTGGGAGGATCTGCCGCTGGTGAGAAGGCTTTATTGGGCCCTGTTTTTTATCACCACATAAAGTGGCCTCCAAGAGCTTCAGAAGATGTCCACAGGTCCCAGAGACAACAAGTCGGTGCTTTGAGCTGCCATTGAACATTACCGACCAAATGGCCGGCTGGTTACAGACTTCGGAAGCTATAAAGGATTCCCTCAGGTCTGAGCGCTCTTTAAAAAGCCTGTAAGCAACCTGCTAAGAATGCGTGCTTCTCCAGATACGGAGGGTTTTTTCCACGGTTGATCTCCAAGGTTTGACCCTGCAGTGAGCCAGGAAGTGAAGGGAAGTAGTTCCAACTGTTCAGATGAACTGATTTGCAAAATCACACCCATAGCTCTCTTTCAAGTCTGTAAAACATTTTCTGTTATCTCATAAGTAACGAATGCTTGTGTGGAAAAGGTTTAAAGCATAAAGCAAACCAGTGACCACCAACCAATGATGAGATAAGGCTAAGAAAACAAAATTGGACACGTATCGTGCAACATTTCCAATGAGGCTTCAGCCACATTTGTCCTGCTGCTGTGCTGCACGCAATACCCCGCTGCCATAACAAACAGACCCCCCCCCCCCCACCTTGCACAAGCTCACGAATAAATATTGACCACACGCACACATCACCATCCTGCCACTGGGAGAAATGACAGACTGTCCTTGCCATGTCCACTAACGGTCACTTTAATGCGCTGGAGGTCACAGGATTAGTCTCGGGGGGGTCATCTTCACAGGGCCGGAGTTTTTAATATGAATCCTACAAAGAGGTCAGTGTCCGAGGGCGGGAGAGGTGGTGGATGATGAGACTCCCCCACATGCACACAGAGGCCTCAGTGTGTCCCCTCTCCGCCCCTTTCCCCACAACCATATCCTAACTCCCCACCCGTTCCCTCCCACCTTCTTGTAACCCCCACCCACCCTCTCCACCCGCCCCTCCATGAGGACAGCAGCACCCCATCCGTTCTTTATCTCTGGGGGCAGCGCAAGTCATGCAGAACTCACGAGAGGAACATGCTGAGTGTGAGCTCATCGGATTAGGCTTCGCGATAGGGGCAGGGCGCCTCAGAAGGAGTCCGAGTGGCCTCCTCTGCCTCCTCTGCCTCATCTGCCTTCTCCTTCACAGCCAACTCTTGCACAAAGAGCAGGAAGACAAACAAGCTCAGATCCAGCCACAGGACACGCTGCCTAATGATGTTTCAGGAGAGTCCTCTGGAGGTCGGGACATGTCTTCAAACCTGGCTGTTACTCTGCGTAACACACATGTTAAACTGAACTCTTCACCCTCCTCAGCCCTCCTGGTGCTCTCCTTTCTTTGTCCTTTCTGTGATAATGTCACCTCTTCAGAACGGTGAGGAGCATAAACAGCAAACAAACACGTGCCCATATCAAAGTGCCCTCTCAGACACAATGAAGCACGCAGGCATCATGGTAGCATTTTCCCCGTCACAATGCTAATTTGTGGTGATGTGTTCAAACGGGCTGGGTGAGATGGAATATCAAAAGTGTAATAAAGCGTGACAAAGCGAGCCACGGGTGAGTGTGGGTGCAGATATGGCACAGATCACAGATCAAAGATGACTCCCAGCGTTGAATTATCCCTCCTTGAATTACACCAGATTTGGAGATGCTCACCGTGCTTTGTTGGATGCTCAAACGCCCGAACAATTTGACTCTGTTACAGCTTTGACGGGAGCAGTGTTCTGTGATGAATGGGGTGAGGCGCAACCTTTTGAAGTAATAAAACAAAGAAAAGTAGGCCGATGCATGGCTGTGTGCCAGAGTTTTAGCAGGGGGCAAAGGGGGGAAGGAAGGCACATGATCGCTAACGGGTGATGGCTTTGATCATGCTTCCAAACAAACGGCCAGATAAAAAGGGTAATCAACACCTCTGGCCACAAGTCCAAATTTGCTCCTGCCAGTGTCTATAAATTACCCACCATTAAAGACGAACATTTGGCATACATTTGGCATTGTTACGCCGCTCAGGGACCAGGCAGCGACATGTGAAGGGCGTAGCCTGCGTTGGGAGTTTTCAGTTACGGAGGCAGGCAGGAACAGCGCAACAGGCCGGAGAGCAGTTTCCAGCTTGTCAGCCTCGTAGCTGGGAGCTTGTTGGGATCAGTGGGTGCCAAAGAGTGAGCAAGACGATGACCATGGCTGAACAGTGCGGGGGAGTCTTAGACCTTGGTCTCTGAGTCGTGACCTTTGTTCTCCTCAGGGTGGTTTATGTCTCCCTGTGGACCGGCTCCCAGGCAGCGCTGCCCCTGCCAAACGAGGGAATCCCTCAAGCTGAATGTCCACTCTCACCGCTGCTTTTCTTTTGCTCTGCGTTTACAGGAAAAACACCCCCCTGTGCTCCTGACGCTCCCGTAAAGATTGGCATTTTTTTGCGCTTGCACCGAATGCTTGGAAGTCAAACACATTTCAAACCTATTCTGACCAGCTGCTGAACTTAAGCACGAGCCAGCGGGTTGCCTGAAGGTATTTGCTGATGATATGTGTGTAGAGATAGGAATAAAAATGTTTGGCCATCGTTAGATTCCTTATAATGTGGCAGTACAAAGTGCAGAGTTATGACAAAATACCAAAAAGAGATGGAAGCAAGGCGGTCAAAGGCTTCGGAGACAAAGTTCTGAAAGCAGCTTCAGCAGCTACACCGAACACTGAGGTCAAGTGTGACAGTTGTGAGAGATGAAGAGGAGGAGGAGGCCTTGGCTGACTTCAGAGAAACCCCTGCTGTCCCACATCTGGATCTGCATCGTAAAAAAGACCTAACACCACATCACTGCACCTTCATGAAACACACCACAATAAGGCCTCTGCATGTTACTGCACAGCGGCACAGCTTTACCTGTACTTTGTTAATTAGCTACTGTTGGTGTGTAGCTGGATGGAGCTGGTCACTGTTACGGCCACTCGTCATGTAAATTAATTAAAATATTTCAAGTAATTGATGTTTATGCTCAGCTGCTTTCATTTCTAAATCAGTGCAGCCTCAACACTGTAAAAAATAAGCTTTAAAAACGGTGAAAAGCCTGGCAGCAAAAGTTTTCAGTTCCTATTAAAGTCCACTAAAATGTAATAGATGTTTCTACAATGAAGCACAGTCCAACTTCAGCCGAATTACAGTTATTTTATCATTAAAATATCTCTAAAATGTAGAAAAGCAGGGATTCTGCCCTTCCCTCCCACTGTCCTCCTGTTCACATGGTATGAAATGGGTGCGTGGAGCGGTGACAAACAGGAAATAGTCATCAAACTGTTAATTCAGAGTTTGTTTAACTCCTCATTTCCTCTGCTGTGCTCTGCAATCAGCGCGCACATTTAACCCAGAACACTGAAGCAGAGGAAACATGCAAGCCAAGTTTCACAGAGGACGCACGGTCACGTTAAAGAGAAGACGCTTATGGACGCTTACAGAAAGCAAACCGCAGGCCAGGAATGTGACACACTTTCAACGTAGCTTATGTTATGGCGTCCCGCCGCAAAGATGGTTAAATGAGCTGTTAAGTGAGGGGAAGAATAGTCTGCTTTGTCTTTGTGCCAGCTCCCTTGTGTTTTGTCATGCAAACAGCCTTTAATGGAATTTTGTGTGAGGAAAACAACCTTGACGGAAAAGTGACGTGCGTGTCCAATATGCACTGCCTTGTGTTAGCTTCGGTGTCAAATGTTAAAGTTTGGCATTTCTCATGGGCCTCGGATGACACACAAGTTATTGTTTCCCTCTTGCGACATCACGATGAACACGTATTACAAACAATATTTATCATTCATAATAGAAACGCTCCCACTCTCACGTCATCGCACGGAAAGCAACGTGTGGCCCGAGTTTGTTCCAGCTGATTTCTCTGTTTAAATCACAGGCCCTGATGTTTGGGTTACAGATTGTAATTTTGTAATGGCTGTTTACATAGCTTTAGGGCTGGCACACAGGCAGTGAGAACAAGCTGAGGACGCCACACGTGCTGTCCTTTAACTGGAATGAGCAGCGCGCACACATGGACGCGCTCTGCAGTTTAAGCATTTCAAGTGTTTGCGCTGATATCGTAAATTACTGTAGCTGTTGCTCTGTTAGTCTCGTGTTTCCTTCAGGGATTTTCCTCCGTGTCACAGGTATTCTCGCATTTCACGTGGAGATCAGCGTGCAGTGAATCTCAGACAATGCACCTTAACCAACTAGACGGAAAGGAAATATGTGCTGGTCTCAGGACAGATTTTTACCACCATCCCACACTGCATCTCTGGGTATTCAACGGACTTAAAAAAAAGAAAAAGAGGTGTCTCATGCAGCAGTATTCTGGGCATTTTACTGTGAGATAACAGTGGCACATTTTTTAATTGGAGTACAAGAAGCACAACACAGCACAGTCTCACTGCAGGTTAAATCCTGCATGTGCCCACCAAATGATTTGCATTTGGTTTGCAAACACTCACACATTTTCTTAACAGCAGCCTTTTTTTTGCATTCGTTATCGAATCTGGAAACTATTTAAGCGGTTTTCTGTTAAAAAGTGAGACGAATATTTGCTGCTGACACAGAAACGGTCGGACAAAGGTCAGAAGTTGAGACTTTAAAGTGTGAAAACACCAGAGAGGAGGACAAGTTAGAGCAGGTGAGCCATGAAAATAGACATTAAGGCAAACCCTTTTCTTCAGTGTGTGTAAAGAGCCACGGTCAGTTTAGGAGAATCTAAAATCAGACGTGCTATCATCATCTAATGACAGTGTAGATCATGAGAAGCTGCTCTCAGACCAGCGCTAGCCAAGCCTCTGATGACAGACGCTGCTGTGCGCTGGGCACAACCTCAAATTAAAGCTAATCCCCAAATGTTGCCGTGCAGTTCTCGTCGCGCTACATCATCCCAGAAGAAATGAATAAACAATCTGCTCTTTTATCTCGGTTTAACTCTGCCGGCTGTTTATTTTAGGTCGAGCAGGTAGCTCACAATGGCTGCTTTGTCGGACGCAATCAGGACAGCTGCATCCAAACAGTGGATGGTCCTGAACATGAGCTCATTTACAACACGCCGTCGCCAGCACGGAGCCATCGTTCAGGTTTTACTTTTGACTGAATGACATGATTACCAAATTCATTTGCTTATTTAAAGGATCCCCATTGGCTGATGTTCACAAACACACCATAAAAATGTGTCACGTTCACATTTTATTGATTAAACTTTCACCCTTTGACTAATCATCTTTATGCCCCTGATGTTTTTGTCTGCTACACAATGGAATCCTATGCGGGGGGGTGGGGGGGGGGTTGTCAGTTGATCTATTATTGTCCAGTGTGACAACTCAGACAACATTAGACAAAGTAAAGAGGTGCGTTTGATGCCGTCTTGAGTTTTCTGTTTGTGACATTTTGAAAGTTAAACACAATATCTAATAATAAATGTAAAGTCTGGAGCGCGAGTCACAGTGTTTAGCTTAGCTTAGCTTAGCTTAGCTTACAGACTGCAGCCGAGGCAAACAGCTGGTCTGCCTTTGTCCAAAGTGGAAAAATAGCACATGTAAAGCTCAACAATTAGCACTTGCATTGTTTTTTTAAATGAACAGAAATGTTAAAATGACAAGTTTTGGTTTCAGGTGGTGTTAGGTGCTGCAGCTCGGCGTAGTGACTGTACTTAGCTCACTAAAGTCCTTCCACTGCAGTGAGGTTGACTGTGGGATTAACCACATCTGTCTGTCACACCCTGCAGCATCCAGCAAGTCCAATGTCAACCCATCTGCAGCAATATCAGATGCTCAGAGCAACGTGAGCTCCAATGAAGAGTGGAAAAGTCCTCACGGTGGTGGAGACCGGGGACCGGGGCTCGAGTACCGCATGATGCCACAAGTCTAAACCAAACCAAAATACATATCAGGAAGGCTTTTCCTAAATCGATCTTATCTTAAACTTAACCAACACCACCAAACTGCGAGCGTTTCACGACAGCGGCCTCCTCGTGCTGTCGTGTCCGTCTATCTGTGTCTATCCACAGTCTTTATGCTAAGCTAGGCTACAGCTGTTTTCAGCTGGATACTCGATCTTACTTATCTCAAATCTGGAATGAAAGCTGATGGCATGCCTCCAAATACTTGGAAGTGTTCCATTAAAGGGATGATTCATTTACTACATTTACTGCATTTGATTCCTCTGACTGATGATCCAAGAGGTCCATTCAACACTGCAGTATTAGCATCATACTGCAGGCCACAGGTGCGCACTTCCTCCTAAGTTCAACAAACTCCTGAAAACAAATGTTGCTGCTGCTGAAATGTGCAATCAGATGAATCATCCAAAAAAGAAATGGATGAAGGTATGTGTCACTGCATCAGAGTGTCAGTAACGCGATGAGAAACACCAGCTTGAAGTAACCAGTCTGACCTTTCTCACAGTGCACAGTTGACACCTCGTAACTCCCCGTGTCATTGTATAAGAGCATGACACAGTTTATCACTTATGCCACCACTGCTGACCTCCCGCCGGGACCTGCCATGGACACAGTGTCTCTGCATAGCTGGGGGTTATTCATCGTCCCCTCAGGACAGATCACAGCAGCGCAGCCCCCTCACGGTCCGGCCCCGGTGCAGGTGCGCGACCGGATCTCCTGCTTCTCAGGCCGCACACGTCATCCCTCCAACCCACGTCCGTCTCTCCCCCTTCCTCGTCAGGTCCCCGTGGAACAGATTTGTAACTGTCCATTACTCAGCGAGACCACAGGGTCCCGCTCGCTGATCCCTGTAAAGCCTTTACTGGCCGCTGCCCGCTAACGGGCTGCAGACACCTCGGCACATTGCTTCGAGGGGACAGCTGTCACAACATTCATCAACAGCTCAGGGAAATGTGTCATTCCACCCTCCCATGCTGACTTGATTTCTGCCTCACATTAGGACAAAGGTGGGTGATTTACTGCGCTTAATGGGATGTATGGAGCAGCACATGCGAGCTGGTTGCCTGTACAGATGTGTGCTGATGATTACTTCGCAGTCACTCTACAGTTTGTACGATGCAGTATTTATTCAACCGGTTCATAAAAGCTTCCACGCTCGCTCGTCTAAACATCCAGGGATGTCTTCGTGGGGAAGAGTTCACTGTGGGGTACGAGCTGTTTAATCTGATCATTCGAGGAAGAGTGAAGATGAAGCAACTTATTGCTGCTTGCTTTGAACTTGTAGCTGTAACATTACATCGCTAAAGGAAGTTAAAGCAAATCAAAGCATGTCACTCTGACACAGACCACAGTTCACATCTTGAATCTTGTATGAACAGAAGACATTCTTTTAACCACGAAGAGGATGTTTAATCAAAAGCACAGCAGGCAACATTTCTGCATTAAAACGTCTAAACGCATTTCTGCCTGAGTCACCTCAGATAGATTTTAATCAGCAGTGGAGGCTGTTTAACGAATGAAGACAAGAGCTCTGAGTGGAAATCACACACTGCGCATTTAACTGAAAGTAGCTTCAGGTGCCGAAACTTCACCAGAAACAAACGCACGTCTGCACGTTTCTGGACGAGTTGTCGTAGAAACTGACGGTTTGGACAGTAAAGCATTAAACAGTGACAAGTTTTACTGTTTTCATGATTAAAACTTCAAGTTACAAATCCCAGAAAGGCTCCACTGCTTCAGCACTGTAGGGGTCAGCTCATCGGCCCGCGCCATTAGAGGAAGAAGAAGAAGAAGAAGAAGAAGAAGAAGAATTCAGCATTCAGCTGGGTTTGGTTCAAACTTTCGGGGTTCTGCCGAGTCATCAAGTTACAAAATATCCCCCATATGCTGCTGATGGTTAAACCACAACGTCTCATTTTCTATTTCTACATGTCAAATACGGACGATGTGACATCGTGGCAGCTTTCCAGTCGTTTGAAGGCACCTTTGACTGAGCTGAGTAATGGAAAGCGCTGCAGTCGACCCCTATTATAAGACAATCTCCCCTTTTCCCACACTTGAATTTGGAAAATGACTTTGTGAGAAACAAAGAACTTAAAGCACAAATCCCACATTTTTGCAGTTTGATCTCCTCGAGCTCAAATTGACTTGAATTCTAGGTCAGTTTGTGCACTGGAGACGTTCGGAGACTCTTTATTCTAGTTTTCACATGCAGGGAATTTATCTGAGCCATCGGAGAGTCCCATAGGTTAAACAGGGTTAACTACGTAGCTTTAAAGAACTCTCTAAACTGTAAATGACAACCTATAAACTTTCTAACAACCCTGAGGCTGCGCTTCATGCAACACTTCCATAATTAAAATCAAAATCCAGTCAAAGAGAACAACACGCCGTCCTTAAATATGACATGAAACAAATCCACAAGCTTCTCTGAGTCAAGTCAAGAGATGAAGAAAAGGGTGAAAATGGATGACTTCCAAAATAGCTCAGACAGGCCGCTTGGTACAATGAACCGCGGGCAGCCATTCCTCGTGAAGCACTAAGTATCACTTAACAGCCCTCACATGCCATTCATGTGCACACAGAACTAACAGCCATCGATTAGTGGATTCAGGTGCGCTAATTCAAGCGTAGAACAATGAGGGTACTTGGGGAATAATAGCCGCTGAGCTTCAAAGTAGCTCGACGGTTTGATTCCCCGGTCTGTACTTTGCCTGTGTCACAACACGGGGAGGCGTTCAGGGCAAAGTGAGGACTACCAGCTGGATCTGACGACCCGGAGAACCAACACAAAACATGGAAGAAGGGGATGAAAGAGGGGTTTAATCCCTTCCATTGAATGCTCGCTTACAACACATACGAGGGTCTAAAGTGTGCGTTAGATGTGGGTAATGAGGGTGGGTTATTCTCTTGCCCCTAACCGTGGTAGTCCTTCAGACGCAAGCACCGCTCGTGCACTTCAGAGCTCCCTGTTTGGAGCGGCAGAGCCAGAGATGGAGAGGATACGGGTGTGAAAGACGTTATGAGAGACGTTCAGAAAAATTACTCTGTGAAATTGAAGAGATTTTTGAGGATTTCCTCTGAAAAATGTGTGAGGATCAGGTGTGAATTAAAAAGCTCTGACTGGGGAGCCGGACGGGGGCGTCCAGAGCCAAATGAACAACTTTAAATATTCTAATGAGAAATAACTCAGACAAGTGGCTGCTGTTTGTAAGAGCCTACAGCCATCGGCAGATTAGGAGACAATGGACACAAACATGGGAAAAGACCCCCCCACACCCCCCCCCCACACCGGAGCAGGACACCCAGACTACAAACTGTGAGGTCAGTGGTCGTTTCCGATGTGTTTTTGTGATTGTGTGGCGACGCTGACTCATATTTCTTCATACATGTTGGCTTCAAATCAAGACACATCAATGCAATCAAGACACCTGAGACACCTGACATCTCAAGATCAACCACCGACTAACAACCACTAACCGTTCCAACAGCCCACCCACGGGGACGCATTTCTACTCGTACTGAAAAATGGTTTGAAAGCTCAGGTTCACATGAATCAACTGATGGAAACCATTTTAGGATACAATCACAACAGGAAGCTCAATAAACACCAACAGCAGACAAACAAACATTTTCAAAATGGAGGCAACTCACCAATGACGTCTCCCAGTGATCCACAGGTCGACAACACTCCAACAAAAATGGTCTGGAAACATCCACAAAGGTCCAGAAGATCCACTGCAGTCAACATGTTTAGTCCAAAACATGAAAATAATCCACAGAAAGATGTTTTCTCCTCCAAATTAACATGTGCTCCTCCTCCACTCTTCTTCTGTAGTTTCCCAGATTCAACTTCCTGATTCATTTTGAATTACACCTCGTTTGACCAATCACGACCTGCCATATGAAGCCCAGCAACCAGAGCAGCCAATAAGAGTCTGAGTTGAACAGGAAGGCCTCGTTCTCTTCTTCCATGTGAAGATCAAGCCAATCACAGCTGATTTTGTAGATGATTGACACCTCTAATAGCCAATGAAATTCTGAACACGCCAAAATGCCACTTCAGTGATTTATTTACAGCTCTGTCACCTCAGATCAAGGATTTCAGGGATATTACACCCAGTTTGAAGTGATAAATATTATAAATGGCATTAATATAAGATATAAAGCCAAAATATAGGCAAAGATATGTTAAATATGAATATAGATGGCCAAGATTTTGATTTTATGAATATAAATGTTGATATTTATGTGATGCAGAACACCACTATATATCATTAAAGACAACATATATTCAGTTTCTGTGGTATTTATTGAAGTTGGACCCGGGTAAGGCCTCATGCTGTGCTCCCATTGTGTTTTCCAGCTAATAAGTCCCAGATATAGTCATCTGCAGGCATCTAGTGAAAAAAAACCTTCAACTTAAATGTTCAAACTTTTATTACTCAATGCCAGTAGCACTTAAAGTGATTCTGACTGCTGGGGATAAAAGTTCAAGGCGTTACCTTTGAGAAGAGACTAAAACCAAGCATGCACTCCAGATGGTTCAAGAGCAGCTTTCAATTTACTTTGGGTTTGCCTTGGAGTAATTCCAGCAATGCAATATAAAACTATACATACAGAGCTTCAGATACAGAAATACATCAGTGCTATTCAACATCCACATCACACCTTATGTCCTCTCCTCTAACACACCTGAGTGAGAATCCACCGTTCACTGCCTCCACTGATCATGTGGACGCTGGTCATAAACCTTCCATCTGCATGAGGACAATGAGAAACCATGGGTTTGAGGAATGATGGTGACATGGAAGTAAAAGTGACATCATGGACTGTAAGCCTCACCTGTCCCTTTGCTCACCTGGCACAGGTCTTTTATTGAGTTCACCAAGGGATGAATCTGTCAGCTTAGATTTCGACAGATGTGAATAAAGCTCGCGCTGAAATACAAGTGCAGCTAAAAGGGTTTTCAGCTCGGACGGCTGACACCTTTCACCTAAATATTAGCCGTTTTGTTTGGTGTAGCACGTCACAGGCGGCTGCTCGTCCTTCCCTTTCAGGCTCGTAAAAAAAGCTCTGATGTTTCTCAAGCTATCGCTGGCAGTGATGGGCAGCGGTCCCGCCTTTCATTTGAAGGCAGGGAAACCTCAGCAAACACGATGCTGAGTGCTCCAACTTGATTGATGACTTGTTCTTATTGATACAATGCCTCACATGTGGTTTGGCCATTGTAGCACATGTGGTTAACCAATAAAGGACAGATAGAGCTTGGATGTGAAGAGGACATGTAGATTACAGGCTTTGGTTCCTGTTCTAATTCAGCTCACTACATTGTCATTGGCTGGTAAACTGACTCCAATGGGCATGACATATTTTTCAACCTGTCATTATTCTACCTCAGAGGTTTTTAAATAGGATTTCTGTCACGCTTCTTGTTCCCAATAGCGGGAGCTAACTGTGTTTTCTCATGGAATAATTCAAGTGCACAAAAGCAAGAGCGTCTTATTTCTTCATTGTACTAATGTACTTTGGTGGGTTATCATTGCTGATGGAATGACTGACAAAACTGCTGAAATATGACTCAAGTTACTATAAATCGGTGAAAACTGAACTCATAGGAGAAAGAAAAGTAAAATGCTGTTTTTGTCACTGGTAATGAAAACATTCACGGTTTCCTACAGCTGTGTACAAAATGGATTTCCACTAATTAGCGGCGGCTAATCTCGCTCTGTCACATTTGATGGCTAAACACTTGCACTCAACTGACATCTTGACCTTTAAAGAGAAGCTTCTGTGTTGTTAAGGACCACTTGTATGTGAATCCATGAGTCTCCATTCATACATGGCTCCATCTACAAGCTAAATCAGAAGCAGTAGGTTTCTCTACCTATGACAGGAGCATTAGTGGTGACATATCACCAGTCCTGGAGGATGCCACAGTTTCAAAGGAGGCTGAATCCAGAGATCAGTCCTTATTGAGGGATTCCTTCTGTTTTTCCAACTCTGCTCACTCCAACCTGACTCAAGACTGCTGCTGCTTCTTTAAAGGCAGTTAATTTAATGGGTGCAGCCAAATAAAAATCTTTCATACATGTCTGTCCCTGTTGTGGTGAAACAATTACCTGCTGCTAAGTTCAGCAGGTGAAAACACAGGACTTTTAGCCAGGAGGCTGCTGTTCATGTCCTTTGCGAAACCAAAAGACTTGTTTTAATTTGCCTAACGAACTTAAGTTACATAAAACCAAACCGTGACCTTTTCCTAAACGTATCCAAGCAGTTTTTCTGCCTAAACCTAAACAAATTACGACCTTTTAACAGCGTTAACCACGTGACACACGAAGGTGCAGAATGATGAAAGTCTGTCTGTCAGTCATTTTCAGTCGATGCCAAAGCTGCAGCATTATTCATTACAAGCAGTTAATGTAACAGTGTAACTGGCTGCTGGCTGCCATTTCCAATGCAAAAAACCATTAAATGCCAGCTCAGGTCACATGTTTGGAATTTTCTATCTGCTGATGAGGAATGAGGGAAAAGTCTGAATCCACAAAACCTCTGCAGCCGTGACTCAGCCGCTGCAGCCGGCTGTTGCTTTGGTCGATTACTGACTCATCATTGATTGGAGCTCTCTATTCTAAATAATTTGGAACAGTTGTCTGGATGAGTGATGATTGTAAATATGCTCAGTCACAGTTAGGAGACGAATAGAGAGACTTTTAAAGGCTGCAAGTAATGATACATTACTGAAGGGCAAAAAATGAAAATGGTTTGAACAGATATTCATTTAGGTCCCAATTCAGAAAACAGTGCAGCAACTAGTTTTTAATTTCTTTATAATTGAGCTTCGACAGAACAAACTATGCATTTGCAAAGAAAAAGGTGGAGGGTGCTCACTTATTTTTAGCCCCCGTTCCCCACTACCTGTCCAGCCTCAACCTCTGGTAACACACAAAACAGAAGAAAACAAAAACAGAACAAACGAAATTAAAAACATACCAAAAAACCTCGTCATCTGAATTTTTGGAGCGTCTCTAAAAACGTTTGTGCAGGACCTCCTTAAAATGAGGCCAAAGCTCGTTTCCACTCTCTGATTTATTGAAAAAACGTAAAGTGTCTGATTGATTTACTGATGAAACGTTAAATGCAGGCCAATGTGTCAACAAGACGATGTTGTGGGTAACAACCCTGATAATTAATGTGCTCTGACTGGGGAAACACCCTCTGAAGCGAGGTGAGCGTGTTGTCATATCTGTTCCTTCTTTTTGTTAACAACGTCTTGATTATCTGCCAAACGGTCCGGTCGGGAGCCAGGTGCTTGTTTCTTGCGGTTGTCAGGACAAGGATGGGTGGCAACCATGTCAGCTGTGTATGTGTGTGTGTGTGTGCATGTATGCATGTGTTTGAACCTGATGCATTACTGACAGGAGCGGGCCCTGGTGCAGCAGTGAGCCATTGTTTTCCTTGGCAGAGATTAGCGGCCCCCAGGGGCCCGTGCTACAAAGAGAGCTCTGTTACCCACTAGAGTGCTTTATTGTGCCCCAAATTACCCCCGTGGAGAGGGGAAAAAACAGCATGGCAAATATCGAGCATGCATAATGTCAATGAGCAAAATGACAGCTGCTCAGGCCAGAACTTACGTGCTGCGGGCTTCACAAACGCTCGTCTTCTTCTCGCCGGTCGGTGCCAGAGGAGATGTATGGACTCTCCATGGTGAAAACTACTCCAAGCTGTGTGCAAAAACTCATTAATCTAGAAAATGTAGTCCAAATGTGCTCACAGTCTTTTTTCTTTTAGGTCTTCATCACGCTTGTGAAAGAAGTGTATGACATTTGTGCTGTGTTTCCACTTTGATTCTTGTGTTTAGAGCCCCTCAGTTTATCACATCAGAAAAAAGAAACCACGTTGTTTTGTGCGGCTTTGCTCCCTCTTAAGAGCTTGTTCTTTTTCATCTGAAACATGGGTAGAACTTTATATCCCCAAATTCCTCTAAGACGGCTCAAACCTCTCGAAAAGACGAATGGGGTCATGTCTACAAAGAGCAATAATCTTCTTTTCTCCGCGGCCTACAAACAGGCCTGTCAATTGGCTTCATTGTCAACATCCTAGGGGACTGCTATTTAAAAGTGTCAAGATCAAAAGGCTTGACTGACAAAGCACGCTTTTTATTATTGCAGTGGCAACCCATAAGCTTTTAATGTTGGAAATTACAGTCATTAAGTACAAGCTGTACAAGCCTTGGATCTCGACGGAGGCTTTGAGGAGTTAACCACAAATCAAAAAAACAAGCCCATAGCTGAGATAAAGAGGGTTGTATGTAAATATGAGCCCTTTGTACTGGTAAGCAGTGCAAAGAGCTTGTCTGCGGTGTCTCTTATCGTTCCAAGCAGCATGGGATTGATGAAATTTAAAGAGATGGTGCCTTTGGTTTGGAATGAAGGGAGGGGAGGAAGGGAGGTCGTAAAGAGAAAGAAAATGATAATGAAGGAGGAAGTGGGAGAGAGATTTTAATAAACAATGACAGTGGGAAAATTAAAAGTAATGGCAGAAACACTTGAAAAAGCTGCGAGTGAGGGCGTGATAGTGATCTTTTTGGAACAGCCTGAATGACTTCCATCCACGCTCTCATTTCAAATGTAAATAAACAGTTTGAGACGTTCGCAGCGCTGATCTGCAAACATGTCAAGGCCACATGTACAACATGCAACTTCTCCCAAAGCCTTTACCCCCCCACTCACTCCTCTGGACGCCTCTCCTTTCAAAGACCAGGCTGGGATTGGGTGGACGTTAAAGGTGATATTACGGATGTTCGGCCACACAGCGCAGAAAACATCCGACAATACACAGCAAATTCAGCTCAACTTGGCAACCCTTTGAGTCCCTTTAACAACCTTATTTAAACTATTGAACACTGATGCTCATTGTTTGCTCAGGAAACTTGTTTTTACCTTAAACTGTTAAACTTGATTTTAAGATTAGTTGGTAAAAATGTTTCTGATCTGTTGAACAGATATTCTGTTTTTTGGTAGAAACACACGTTGTTTGTATGACTCTTTGCAACAGCACACCACCACCTCATGTACTGTCAAACAATGTGACATTAAATACTGAGATACTAAACAGCGAATAAGTCAGAATATGTCAGTGTTGTAATATTGAATTGCTTGAAATAAGTTTTGGTCTCCACCGGCTCCAGAGAAAAATGCCTGGCTCTTTGGCTGCAGAATGGCTGTCTTCATCAGCTAGCGGCTAGCTTTGTGTGCTGCTGCATGTTGGACTTGTTCTTCTGTAAAAGGCTCAGGCTCGACTGTGCAGTAAACTTTGTGTCATAAAGCTACAACAATGAGCTAAAAGGTAATAAAACACCTTGTGCTGCTGAGGTGGTTGGTTGCTCACAGCTCAGACTCAGTTCATTCAGTGTAAATATCAAACATGTAGATTAATTAATGCAGGTTTAGCAGGTTTCTTCCCAGTGTGACAAAGGTTGCAGCTTTCACTGAGGATATGCATTGTCGGTTGGAGTGAGACAGACAGAGAGACAGCTCTGTCCCGGCTAGCTTGCAGTGCAGTGTAGTGCTGGTAGTTGCCCTTTGAGTGGCCACTGCGGTGAAAGGCTGGTGGGCAGGGGTGACTCGGCCCTCTCCTCATTGTTCCCAGAGCTTGGTATTCCTCTCATAGCATGCCCCGGGCTCTAGAGGATATGCTTTTAAAGATCTCAGGCCCTCCTAATGGCCCCACTCACCTCCCCAACTCACACATTTTAACAAACACACCCCTTGAACTTCATTTTTTTAAATCTTCCACCTCAGAGCAGAAGGTGAGTTTATTCACAGAAACAACGTCAGAACAAAGATAAAAGTCCTGACAGATTATTTGTGTATTTGTTTTAATCACAACCCCACCTTCTCCATATATCCTCTCTTTCATCCCTCCTCTCTCAGGCCTCTCTCTCTGTCTCTCCCTCTTTTTGCTGAGTGTCCCGCTCAGCTGGCCAGCACCTTTTCACTCTTTGCCTAGGGAATTTTCCCCTGCATGTCAAGTGTAGCCATTAGAAGGAAGGGTTTGGATGAGAGGTGCTTGTCACGTCCCCGTCCCCCTCACCTTTGAATGGAGACAATAGAGCTGTTCTTTATGTCCAGATGACCACACACAAATACACACACATAAACACACTGCCAGGAAACTGAAGTGTCCTGCAGCAGTCAGGGCTCGTACGCTAAACTCACATTTCAAAGAAAGAGTATATTACATAACAAAGCCGTGATTGCTGTCTTTCGCTGCATTAACCACTGCTGTGGTCAGGACAACATTACTTGAGGACAAGTTAATTTCAAGACAAGGTTGACAATGCAGAGTCAGGACAGAGTGGATACGTCGCCAAGTCACAACCAAACCAAAGCAGAAAGGGCGCTATGTGTGGAGAGACTCAGAGGACAGGGGACAGAATCGGAAGAGTCGTGCAAACCCAAACAACAATCTTTCCCTTAAACCAAGATGATCCTCACTGTAAAGCTGCATTGACTGAAGTCCATTTTGTCCTCCACCAACTCCTGAGGGAAAATCTGACTCTTCAGCCATCAGCTAGCAGGCTAGTTAGCATTGTCTGCCAGCCATGCGGTGCTGGTCAGGAAGTGTGTAACAGGGCTATCAGACCTTTTTTCTGAAGCTGTTAAGAGTGGATATTAGCAGCCATAAAACCAAAACAATGAGCTAAAAGACGCTAAAACGCTCTGTAGAGCTGAGGGGAGCTGCAGGGTAATTCTCTATGGGTCGAACACTATGAGCAACACCAGTCGCTGCCCCTGCTGTTCAGTCGTGGACAGTAATGGTTTTGAAGTAAGCTTACCAGTGAAGCTTGTTACACCTGTAGCGTGACCAGTGAGGGGTTTGGTTTGATTCTTAGATCAGGGAGAAACTAGCAGATTTGTGGCATTTAAATGTCTGCCTCACAGGTTGTAAACCTCACCTGGTGGGCAAGAGATAAAAATAAGTAAGAGCTTACTTATTTATGCATGAACCTGTGCCTATTAGGTGTCTATTGGATACTGTTTGTTTCAGGTAGATTAAAAAAACTGCAGTGTCTTAGTGTCTTTGTGCAACTGAAGTGTTTGTTTATTTGGCATCATGGCCTGAGGCTGGAGCTGGTTTGTGTCAGCAGGAGCCCAGCCTTAGCACAACAGGTCCCAGTCCACTGACTTTCACTGGCTGGCTTCTTCTGATGACAGCAGCCACGCCAAAGATTACCAGAGATGACTTTAATTGTTTCACTTTCTTTGTGGCAGCCAGTCTTGCTCAGGCCACATGGCTTCGGATTTGTCTGTCTGGGCTTATTCCAGCAGAGTCACACTTTGAGCTTCAGGCCTTTCTCAGCTATATAAAGGAGCCATGAATCAATTTTGTTGATTGTCAGAGTCCAGAGGATCCAGTTCTAGGAACAGCTGAAGTAAATTAGCCTGCTGGAAGTGATAAGTGTTGGGACAAATCATTTTGAGTTAGTTAAGTTGGTAAAAATCAGGTCCTTCTGTTCAAGGACTGAATTTCCTTTTGATGTCACTTCATTATTTTACTCCCTTAAAATATCATAGATGATGAGATCTGACACCGGCAAACATGACCTGTTTGCTTTGATGAGTTTTGTATAGGAGACACACAAACAATGCCAACAATATTATTGATTTAAGAAACCGGACAAATCAAAAACAACTCTACACAAATGGCCATCAAATCCTTCACTTAATGTTAAAAATCTTGCAGTTCAATGGTTTTTAGGTGTTACAGCATAACATCGTGTATCACAGCCACTGTGACATGCCAGTGTGAAAGGACGACAGGATCCAGGCCCAGACATCGTGCTTTGCAATCTTGAGGCCAGAAACTATGAGGAAGCTGCCAGGAAACGTAAAGCACATTCTCTGTAAGGGCACAACGCAAACTTGGCATTCAGCACACTCTCCACCAGCTCCTTTAAGGCCACGGGTGTCAGGACATGTTACTCCCCCTGCTAACTTTTTACACGATGTGGCGGTGCGCTTTTCCGAGGAGCGGACCCTGACAACCTTATCTAAAGGCCTCTTAAGTGCCTGGCTTTAGAGAGTGACTTACACAAAGTTTTGAAAACACACATTAAAACAAGCTGGAGACGAATCAGAGAATGGAAAGGGGTCATTGTAAGCCTTACACCGGCATTCCCATTCCCACCACCACGGGTTTGTCTAAGCCCCTTACCGATAATGCGCTGTACAGTCTGGCCCCCATACTTGCCTCCTTGACTGACAAAAGTCAATCATACCAGCGGATTAGCAGGTTGCACGGGGCCCTCCACCTCTACACGGCAGAGATTGCGTGTAATGTGCCCATGATGGACATGCTGCGACATGTAGCAGCTGGTTCAAGCGCTCCGTCACCCTCCACCTCTCTGTCCCTTTCATGCCTCCTACCATCCCTCCCTCCATCCATTCTTTACCTCCTCCCTCCTCCCCGACCGGGTTGCTACATCTGAGTTGAGTCGTAAGAATCAGGTGGGAGGCCTATCCTTTGCCTGCAGCAACAAGAATGTCAAGATAATCTTCAGGTGGCTGGTACACACACCGGCTTAGTCCCAGGGCTGATTGCTGACCTCTCCTGCTAATACGTAGTAGGTTAGGAAAACACAGCTCCTGAGGAAACATAATGCTACCCTTCAAATACTCACAGGCTTTATAATGCACCCCACTGCGAAGGCACAAACAAGCCCTGCTGCTTACATGCATTCCAGCTGCATATAAACACAGACCTTAGGCTTTGCCCAGCTAACCCTTCTCCTAGTTTTCCGGAGCCAGCTTCAGTTTGAGTGAAGCTAGCAGGGGTACGGGTGTAATCGTTATGCACATGTGAGCTACATGATGTGTCATAAGAAGTCATCATCAGTAAACGCTCAGAGTGAGAAAAACTAGCTTTTTTCATCATGTATTGGATCACTTTCGCTTTCATTTTGCATTGCTGCTCTGCTTTTTGTTCTTTCTCCTGAGCTGTCCATTGAGGGTTTTGTGCAGCCGTCATTGCTTAGTTTTAGCTGAAATTACCAAATTTGGATTGAGGGGATACGAGGCTAGATTGTCACTAGACAATGATAAATAAACTGAGTGCTCTTTACAGTATTATTTAGAGAGACCCAACAGTTTCCACCATGAGCAGGCATGTGACAGCAGGGGCAAGGAAAGACTCCCCCTTAACAGGCAGATACCTCGAGGAGATCCAGGTTCTGGACTGGTGGCTGTCTGCCTTGATCACACTGAGCAGTCAAACAGCCTGTTATTCTTTATTTGAGTTTGTAGACAGCAAATCGGAGCTAAAAGGAGCGTGAATATTTGAATTATTCACCATGAAGACATCCCACATAAATGCTTATGTTGCTACGCTGGATGTGAAAATTGTTAGCGATAGTCATGCTCGATGCATCTTTATCTAAAAATCTGAAAAATTAGAAGAAAACTGTAGAATGACCCTAATGGCACAAAATACTGAGTGTACTGTATGAATGAGAGCTGTCCCATGCAGCTCTGAATAAGAACGTAAAGCAGATTTGGGTGAACATTTTTCTTCATCCTTTTCTCCCACAGGTTGAGGCTTCCTCACAACAGCCCCCCAGGAGATGGAGGGCATACAGACACTGACTTGAATCCTGGTCCCCGGTCGAGGATTGGTGCCTCTAACCTCACCTCGCCTCACCCACTGCTTGTCAGTTCATAATTTATCTGTAAGGTAAGGATGATTATTTTATTGCAAAAGGGGTTTAAGTTCTCTGCTTTGCCCACAGTGGCAAGAGATGTGCTCATTCTGACCAATCAAAGTTTCCACCTCTCACGGAAAATTACATCAGTGTGTTATTACAGTTAGTGAAATCAACTCGCATGCAGAGGCAGCAGACAGTCACCTCAATGAAAATCCATTGATGAGGCTATTACTGCGCTGCAGGTGTGATTTAGCCACAGCTGTCTGGGGTAAGAACAATGCTAATGTCAAATGGGGCATACCTGCGTCTTGTGTCAGGCGTGTGTCAGTCCTGTTTGTGGTGCTTAGTCTAACCTTATAAGGGCTGCTTCCCTCGAGGCCTTGGCATTATGAGCCACGAGGTCCAGCCGACCTCCTGCGCGTATGAGTTATGAAATGACTGTCTGTGAGTTGTCAGCATGGGTTTAATTGTTTCAGACCCCTCCCTTTCCCCTCTGCTTACTTTTTGCTCAAGTAAGTAAGTAGTTTCCACATTGCAACCTCATCCGCTCTGTGTGTGGGTGTGTGTGTGCAGCCAGACAAATGTCTGGGGCCTTGCCTCAGCCAGCTGCTCCCAGAGTTGAGGTGGAGCACCTGTACACTGACTTACTCATTCACAAACACAAGGCCTTACACATATATACACACATTCTAGATTGTCTGGCATTGGGATTACAACCGGCTGACTTCTTCCAAACATGTGAGTCACACCGTGTGTTTGAGACATTCATAATAATCCAAATAATTAAATCACTTTTACATTCGGTTGGAGGCAACCTGAAATATACTGCACCCACTCTGTCAGCCTGCATTCTTTACCTCACTTGTCACTTGCGAATTCATCCTGGTCAAATCTGGGAACAATGAAAAACAACAAAACAATGACAGGCAGGCCTCGAATCTATCATTGTCTTAAAGGACTTGGCCTCAGCTTTATTCAAATCACTGTTAAACCAGCTCTGACACCCGGAAGACTTGCATCATGACTTGAAATTTGCTTAAGGAGACTTAGACTTGATTTAGCCCTCAAAGACTGAGTTCTTGACATGATGGATGACTTGTAACTCCAGTGACCACAGACTAGCACAACCTGAAACTCTAACGGCTTGGATGAATGGAGGTGACTTGGACTTGCCCTGAGGGACTTCAGATTCGCCTTGAGACGTGGCCGGACAGGAATGACTTGAAAATAGATTTGGTGACTTGTGACTCAGATGACTTGAGGCTTGGCTTGGACGGGGGAGCAGGAGCATTCCCTGGAGCTGGCAGCAGGACACTGGACCGGCTGTGGGTTGTAACTCCAGAGTTGTTGGCGAATCTCCAAGCTTGTCTATTAGACACAAGAGGCATCACTCGGGTTGATATTTGTTGGCAAACTGTTGTTCTGACTTCCACACTGAGTGTCTTGGTTTGCTTCCTGGGATCCCAATGGGATCTCTGTTGATCAGGACTCATTCATCGGTGGTTGAACTGAGGGTTTTGTGTTGAGCTCTGTCTGCCTCCTTGGTGGAGATCTAGCAGCATTAAATATCTACTCATCATTATGGATTTTCCATGTTTTTTAGGAGTCTTCCCACACTGATATATGCTCATAAAAATACAAATGTGATAAGAAATTGAAAATAGGAAACAATAATAGGCTACCTAGACACAGTGTATGCTCAGAAAAATTCTGGCTCTTGGACAAAAGTAGTTGAGGAACAACATTGCAGCCTTAGGGAGAATGGGACACACCCAAAGTTTGGCGTTCACGTGTCGATTAAATGCCCATAATAACGCACAAGTAGGGGTTACAAGCAAACATTTAAGTGTTCGGGACTCACAGGAAACCTTCGGTACCAATGCGGCACACTCTAAGCAGGTCCACTATGTGATTTGCAAAGCAGAGGGTGTTAACTTACTGCTGCTGCTTAATATGTTGATGATACCCCTTATGTGGATTTCTGTTAAATCCCCATGGCTTTACTACCGCTTGGTTAGACTTAAACACAACCCTTCCCTGTTATTGCAAGGGATTCTCAATAAAGCCAACCCAGATAGAGCTACAGTTACCACTGATCCCGCTGGTGTTGGGAAAGCATGCAAAGCATCTGGGACTGTCCTGGCGAGAGCTCCATTACTCATGGTTGATAATCCTGCTGGTCCTATAAGGAACATTCAGATGAAACACACCCAGAAACAGAAGGAAGGAAGTGAGACAAAAAAGAGGGGACAGGACAGGAAAGGACACCGGAGGACGTAAGGAGGGATGTGGAAAGGTAAAGCCGGAAAGGGTGAAAGGTGAGTGAAAAGGAGAGGAGATGACAGACAGAAGGGATGAGGAAAAGTAAAAGGAAAGGAGGCGAGCTCTGATAAGATGTGCTTGGCCTTCTGTGAGTTTCGTTCTGTGATTTCTGAGTCAACACTCGAGGGGAAGGTTTACTTAGTGTTATTTTAACTTTGAGAGGAACAAATCACGATGGGGTGAGGAGAAGACACATGCTGTTCACCAGAAAAATAGACATGGGCATGCAATGAAAGCAATAACAGGACACTTCACACATGAAAACACAAACACGCGCTGCTTGTCTCAGCCTTTGCAGTCTTACAGAAGGCCTTCGAGATGGCGACCAAATGAGCGTATTCTTATTAAAATAGACTGTTGACTCTGTACATGTGATCCACTTTACGGCCTGTGCCACCTGACTCCAGGCCCAATCTAATCAGGTCACTACAGCCGGCTTGCTGCTCCAGGACCAGGCCACTCCATCCTTTACCTCAGCTGATATGCATGTGGTCAAGAGAAGGAAGTGGCTGAGATAACTGAGGCGTTTCTCAGTCAGACAGGCATGAGGTAAGGCATCAGGAATCTCACAAGGCATTACCTCAGTCTGCAAGCCTACAAGCGGCTGTTGCAGCGACTGCCTAAAAAAAAAGAAAAAAATTAAAAAAACACACCCCGGAGGTGGTACCTATTTTAGGCAGCAGGCCCTGATTCATTGTCATTATGATTGTCTGCTGTGGTGGGAGAAAACACCATGACTCATAATTTCACATTATGAGCTTGGCTAGGTGTGCGTGCAATTAGAGCCCATGCCTGCTCTTGTTCCAGCACGGAGTGTGTCAATTTGTGAGGCGATTTCACACATTTTTCCTAGAAGCTGAAGCAAGTAGCAGGTTTGTCTGGGGAGCTGTGTTGCAGGCTGAGATACAGTAACGCAGGCACAGTTGGTTTCTTTCTGAGCCCTTGTCTCGTCTTGTTATATCCTGAAAAGCAATAATGTTTTTCTTCTTTAACAGTAACCTGTGACTGCTTCCTGGCACGGCCGCAAGGAATGTTCAGAATGCACCTGAAACAGTCAACAATAAAAGTATTTAGGAGACATTAAATTGGACACAATGACTGCCGAGTACAACAGATGCCTTTGTTGTGTGTACTCCCAGCTCACCGCAGAGGTACAGCACAGGCAGGGATCCTATTCCAGCGCTGTAATCTGAGATAAAAAAGAAGAAGGAGAAGTGTTCGGGGGGAAAGACTTTACAGGGTGGGTAGCTTCAGATGGTATCTGCTCCTCTGCATCATCTGAGCCATCAAAGACTGTGTGTGGCACACTCGCTCACCGTGATCCTGAGCCAAGGCGCCGCAAAATTAATTTTGATCTGAGCGATATCCACGAGCAGAAGCCTTGTGCCCACGCCCAGAGAGGACCCGTCCAAGTCTCCTTGCCTCTGATGTTTTTGACTCTGTGCCCTCTGCAGAGGCTCCCTCGCAATGTGGCTAAATCTACAGGAATGTCAGCATAATGCGTCACGCCCGTGAAGCTACGTGAACATCTGATAGCTGCAAAAGTAAGCGTTTCTCTTTGGCTTCATCGCCCAGAGATATGGAGGGTTTGTTGTTTTGTTTTTGTTTCTTCCTCACCTCTCGTTTTTATCTCCCTTGGCAGCTGGCGCCAGGCATGTGTTTGGAAGAGTGGAGCATTGTTTTCCCTCACACTGTCAGGGAGGCTGTTTAAACCTGAAGTGTTTCAGCATTACGTATGTAGGTGGTGGACACACACACACACACACACACACACACACACACACACACACGCACGCACGCAAACATATTTGTTAAGCGTACTTGTGAGAACTTCGGAGGACTGACATGAACACTGACTGAATGTCTTGTGTTCGACCAGTACCCTTAAAAGAGAACAGTTCAGGTTGGGATGAAAACATGTGATTTTCTTTCATAACATGACAACACTCGCTCTGAAAATATATTCCCATTTTATTGGCATCGCCTCTGCTGGTGTGTATTCCAATACGGGCCACACACACTGTGCTTCTATCTTTGAGATGCTGGCTCAGTAAGACTCGCACTCATTGCCAGATGAAAACACAAGAGCATCAGTTGTTCTTCTATTATTGAAACATCTGTCAGCAGCTCCTTTGTCGTATTTATTCCAGACCAAAAGGACTTTCCCATGAGGTCATGCAAAGACATGCACAGTCTCTCACACAGCGGGGGATGTTATCCCGGACAACACAGTCATTTCTGTAACCGCGAGCCTGCGACAATACGAGGTGAAATTCATCAGAAACAACCCGGAAAGAGAACAAAACAGTCAAGTTAAGGCCAGCTGATGGGAGCTTGTGCAACATGACAGTTTGTCCCATCATGTTTTCTTTCACAAAACAAGTCACATCAGCGTCTGTGGATTTGTCTCCTTTATCGTGGCCACGATCACCACATCCCACCGCGCTAACCGCCAAACATCTAACCGGCTCCTATTCTTCTTCTTCAGATATGCTGCCTCTCCGAACAAAGGTTCTTCTCTTCCTTTGATGCCACAGTTTCTCTGAGTCTTCTTCACTTTGACTCAGGCCACCGCCGCCCCCTCTCCTCCTCCTCCCTGCATATTTTGGTGTTGTGTTTTTGGTATGCTCATGAAAAGGCCCGCAAAGACGGGACAATAGGGCACCTGCCAGAATAATGAGCCCTCAGAGAGAAATGCAGCTGGGGCCGAGAGTCATACAGGAACGCTGATGATGGCCCCGCTTTAAAGTGGTCAGAGATGATCCTCAGCCACACCTTATATCCCCCTGGCTGGAATTTCCCCTCTGACACACACACACAAAGCACTCATGCTCACATACAAGCACACACACACACACACGGTGCACACACTTATGCACAAGGAAACAACACAGGAGATAAACATCCAGAGCTCTGTTTTTCCTTGTTTGTCACAAAGGAGTATTAGTGTCCGTCTTCCCTTCAGAGTGTGTGAGCAGGTTCATCCACACACACACACCGCCGCCCTCGCCGCCAGCCTATCAGTCAGCTGGCTATCGCACGCACTACGTCACTTGAATGTGGACAGAAACTATGCTCCTCGGAAACAAAGGCCAGACTGTTTACATACTGGTTCTACATTTAACTCCCAAGAGCGCACAGGACATTAGTCACCAGGATTCCTTTCCCTTTTAAAGGTTGTAAAAAAAAAAAAAATCCCTCATTCATTCAAAACACCCTCAGTGAGCTAAATTTAGCTGGTCAACAGGTCCAAGCGGACAAACAACAGCAAGATGTCCAAAGGCATGAATAAGTGGACAGAAACTGGGGGGGGGGGGGGGTTGCTGATTATGGAGCCACATGCTGCGTTCACACCCAGCGCGGTCGGAGCAGCTTCTGGGACGGTTTGCTGAACTTCAGTGGGCTGATGGGAACAAAGCTCGGGCTGCCCTGAATGACCCCGGCGAACCAATGGGAAGACACACAGGAGGCTGCAAGTGGCCATGAGTTTGATTACACCTATCATTCATTAGAGTCATTTAATGTACTACTGAGTCAACAACAATAATCATTTCAGGTGTTTATCGAGCCTCTTTCACTAAAGAAATGACTAAATCCAAACCAAGTGCAGGAAAAATAACCCTGCAGGAAAAGGTGCAAATGAGATTAAAGGTGCTTGACACCCAAATCAACTCACTTATTCGCTTTTTCTGGAGCTCACTGCATCTCTGAGTCTCCAGACTGCTCAGCTGTCATGAACAACAAGAACTCTATGCATGGAAGAAGAGCATGAGATGTGGTTGAAAGCACCAGAAAAGGCTGTGAAGTGTGGACTAATGGTCATAGATCTTCATGAGTTCAGGGGTGTGACCGTAACAGGACCAGACCGGGTACAAGTGGTACTCAGGCTCATCGGGTTGAGAGTCCACTGCTGCACAAAAGGAGGGTTTTTTTTGCAGAGGTTGAACTGTGGCGTGCAGGAAATAGTGAGCCAGTGTGAGGCTGTTTGGCGGTGCATCACGCTGCTGCCAGTCTCAGTGTTTGTCTCAGTTTGGATCAATTTTCAGATTCATTTTACATCTGGTCTGTTTATCAGAAATTCATGTCTGTGTTTGGAGAGGTTTTCCATGGCTTAAATAAGTTACTGAGGGATAGAATAAAAGTACATTTTTGTTTTTATTAGCTTTTATGACTTAAACCAAACACAAAACACATGCTGATGGTGAACTTGCACCCATACTCTCCATCCACGGCACCACCTTCACTGCCTCCCTCCGTCCCCGGGATTACTGTCTGACTGGAGGTGAGCAGAGACGATCCTGAGGCCAGCCCAGGCTGCCTTAGACAACACAAATGAGAGCATTGTGGCCCCTGAGTGTGCCTTCAGTACTCAGGAGTCAGGAGGTCAGGACGGTGGAAGGTGGAGCGAGGAGGTGAGAAGGTTTAGGGGCTGACGGAGAGACATAGTTTTGAGGGGAAGAGGGTGGAGGGGGGAGGCTGAATTTGGTGACAAGGCTTCAGTTGTTTTGCTAAAATGGGTAGGAACAACCCTGACATTATGACATTGTGGACTCGCGAAAACACACGCACACACATCGTGCAGTGTGGCATGTTGACCCCGTCACCTCCTCGGCTGCAACGTTCAGGGGAGAGAAAATAGAATTACTGATCTGGTAACAGCATTTAGACGAGTGTTAACACTATTTTCTCAATACTGGACATTTGTAAAAGCAAAAGTCAGCGTTGGCGCTGGTGTCAGTCAACTTGAATGCGTCTTTCAACTCCCTGTGATAATTTGCAAAACATGTTGGCTGCAGCCTCGTCTTTGGAGGGAAACTGTAGAAGGATTATAGTCAATAAAAAGCCGCTGGCACACCGTTATCTGGGAAAGTGATTATGGAAGTTGTGTCGCAGGTGAAATCCAACCAATAACTTTGAGTTTTTCCACTCTTTCCCATCTTTTTCACATGAAACAGAAAGAGAAAAATGTAGAAAAAGAGTGAAAAAAATGCAGCGATACAGAATGCAGCCATTAAGAATGATAGGATTAATGAAGTTTTTTGCTCATTAGTGCTCACAAATATGCTTTCAAGTTGCAAAGCCTTTTTACTCCAGTAATCCGGCCGTGAGAGAGAGCTTGCAGGGACCACAGTCCACGTTGCTCCAAAGGTCAAAATGTCACTTTGGGTTGTAGGGAGAAGTAAACAGGGGTGGAATAAGCCTCCTGTCTTAGGGGGCCCACACCATAAATCCTTAAAATAAGAGTGCCTCTACATGGTGTCTAGAAGCTGAAACAAAGGGTCAGGCTTTAATCGCCGGTCACAGAAATCCTGTTGTGTCGATGAAGTGAGTTATTAGAGCCGGGATCATAGGCTGGGAGAGAAAAACTCTTTAATGGGGTTCGGTAATATAAGGAAAATGAAACCAAAGATAGGTGAAAACATCCTGAACACATACGGTGCAATCCTCCAGCCAAACACAGGCGAGGTGAAGCGCAGGAATGCCTGGCCCCGGGTGATGAATAGTCATAAATTCATTAGTGAATGTGGACCCGGCTGATCTGGAAGAATGAATGCTCTTGCAGTGATAAACCAGTTGACCCCGTCAACTTGGCAGCTGTCATGACCTCAACCTGTGGCGGTATTAGATGAGGGAGGGCGGAGGACAATATTTGTTTAAGCTGATAAGTAGGGGTTGTAGAGGTTGTGCGTGTGCATATATATTTGTGTTTAGTGTCTTGTTTATAGTGCATACGTGTGAATGTGACTTTGGGAAAGAAGACATGTGAGCGAGCGCGATTACGTCCACAGGTCTGCACGAGGGCATGCTGGGCGATGGATTTGGAACAATGCTCCACAGATTATTGATACAAACAGTTTGGATGCACGTGCAAACACACACACTTACGGTGTGATTGTGCGTGAGCGGGTGCGTGGCCCTGAGTGCAGTCATGACCAGCAGCACGCTCGATGGCCTACAGCTCTCGCTCAGCGTCATTAACATTCCAGCTGTGGAGATTTTGGCATGCATTGGGAAGCATGACGAGACAGTTACACATCCCTCTCCTGCTCTCAGCACACACTGTCATTTGTCTAGAGAGGTGCAGTCTCCACCAGGTAGATTAAAAACAACCTCAGTCTCTTCAGATCACCTCTGACAGATGATTTATCTTCTTGTTTGCACGCTCGTCAGTCACACACACCGTAATATTGATTTGTTTTTTCTCAGTTTCTGAGAGAGAGAGAGATATTCTGCTGCTGCTCCTGCTGCTACTGACTCACCTATCCAGCTACAGGTAAAGAGTTAGTTACACTGATCCCTCCCTAACATGCTATTTGCCCCGCAGGCAAACAAATCTCATTGCGCTGCTTGGCAGATCCTAATAGATACATTTAGAGCAATTATCTGACTGATATTTTACAGGGACACGTGATGTGTTTTGTTGGAGCCTTGCAGAAACATTAGATGAAATCTAGCCGTTGGTAGGTGTTGGTACAGGCAGGCATTCAGTCGGGCAAGCCTTGTGCTGTTGCACAAAGTGTTGACACACTGCTGCTGACATTATGGCAACTGTAAACCTACCTTGAGAAACAGAAACATGAAGCAGTGTTGCAGGGGAAACCGCTCTGGTGTAAGAGACTGCGTGGCTGCAGGTTTCCTAACACTCACCCATGCCCAGATACAGATACTAACACACAATCATCTGCATGCACATGCAAACGCACAACAGGGGCTGCAACCAAGAAGCAGGTATGTGAAGGTCTGCATGCTGGCGGCATTAATCATAGCTGTGAAGCTGTTAATCATAGTTGTAATTACTGTTCTACAGCTCTGGAGTATGAGGAACACTGAGTCCTGACAGACAGCAAGGCAGAGATGTTTTATGTTTCTACCAGAGCAGACAAAGACTCAAGTGTGCATGCATGTCTCTGGAAGCGCCCCGACTTCTTGTTTTTAATGAGACGGCTCAGAGAGAGGGTTCACCGGGAGGGAAACACAGAAAGCCTCAGCAGCATGACGCGGGAAAGAATTTAAAGTTACAAAATATTTAAGAAAACATTTTATTTTACATAAACTGTACAGGTGACATTTATTTGACTAAATGATTCTTAGACAGGAACTAAAAATAACTTTCTTATTAAATAGAAAACTGAAACAAAAATAGAATTAAAGATGAAAAAATGAAGTGTTGCTTATTGTACAAAACAGAGAATGAAAATAGAGCTAAGAAATGAAATCATATATCGTACCCTGATACAGTGGTAGGCCTATTGCAAATGATCAAAAACAACATTGTACACAGTAACTCAATGGCCTTGCCATCTTAGTACAATAGCTAAAATCTTGGCCTCTTTGGTTCCATTAATTAGGTAAAATACATTTGAAACAAAATTCAGTTTACTTCTATAAAAATAACTTTTCAATGGCAGTTTTTGTTTCACTAATCCCGCAACTTTTCAGTGCAAACGTCACAACAATCATTCGCTTTGGAAAGGAGGCGAAAGATTACATTTCAAGTATTGATAAAGAGTCGAGGACTGAAGACAGAAAGAAGGAGAGAAAGACAAAGACGGAAAGAGAGTTCAGTCTAATAGAGCGTGTTGAGTATGGGTATAGGTTACTATACATTGCATAGCTCATGTGGCACTTATTTCGCGATAGGACAGGACACTCAGTACCCCTTGGAAGGCATTTCTTTTGACAAGTGCTATTCAGGGTGTGCATTTCAGTTTCTGCAAGTGCTGCACTGCACTGTGGCGACCCACTGGGCCAAAACTAGAGTCCCCACGTCCGCGGGCCCACTCCTGCTGGGCCACAGAGGGCAGGAGGAGGCAGTCCTCTCTCTGTCGCTCCCGGTGCACATGTGAAGTGCACTTATGAGATCTATCATCACCTGGTTGTCATGGTAGCGGGGCCTGCAGCGCTCTTAGGCAGGAAGCTGAGGTTGAGGCCCGTAGTCAACAGCAAGAATGACAACAACAGCGGCGGCGGCTCTGCGGACGACTTTCTTTTGCCTTTCTGCGGAGGGTATAATCCTGCAAGGCATTAAGCGCTGCCGGTCTAATTCCACCAGAGAGGACGGTCAGACTGTGTCTGTCGGCATAGTAGGGAAGTGCTGGTGTTCTGAATTGTATAAGCTGATGAATTGTCAGTGCTTTATAAAAACAAAAGTCTGTCATGTGCTTAAAGTACTTAAGAGGGTTGGAGGAGCGGGGTCGGGAGCGTCGGGGTGAAGCCAATGTCATCGGCTGATCCTGTCACTTTCCTTAAGCGCTTGTTATCTTCATTCAAGAGGAGATGATGAGCCATTATTTTTGACTAGAAATGGCAAACTAGAGCAAAGTATCATTTGGTGAATATCATTCCCTTCTCGTCCCATCGCTGAACAGTTGTCGCCGAACGGACAAAAACTCGGACAGCAAGCATGTCGCTCTGATAAATACACACACTCGCACGCACACGTGCAAACAAGCGCATGCACACGTGGACACAACACTGATACTTGCGTTTGCTAGATTGTGCCAGCGTGCATGCCGCTTGCACATACAGTAGGTATAGATATATTGTATATGTGTACCGTACAATAACGTCCCGTTTGTACAAAAGGCCTTCTGACTGTTCCAAGTTCAAAGGTAATGAAGAGTCGGCGTGGACTCAAGCACAGCCACACTCCTCCACGATCATGTTGGGCACATCCCTCTTTACGATGTTGTACTCATCGTCAAAGTAGAGCATGGACATAGTACTGAGCTTGGTGGGGATGCAGCAGGAGTTGACCGAGCCCGGGCTCATCCCTCTCATGCGGTACTGGTTAACCACTGCAGTGTGGAAGGATGAAGCCGAGCCCGGCACGCCTGCCATGTAGGCCGGGCAGCTGCCCTCGCAGTAGTTGCCGTAATAACCGGCTGGCGCAATGATCCAGTCGTTCCAGCCAATAAGGCGGAAGTCTATGTAAAACTGCTGCCGGCAGCAAAGGCCCCCGCTCGTGCCGTCACACTCCAGCCCCCGCTTGCGAATGCGGTGCTTTCCATCCACCTGCCTGGCACGAACCACCAGGAAGGGCCGGTGGGACGGGTCGCCCGGGTCAACCAGCACCGGCACCACGCCGGCCGCGTCGCAGCCCTCGCAGTGGACCTCCAGGTCCTGCCGCCGGCTGCCTTTCCCGAACACGGCCCGCACTGCCTCCGAGAGGGGGAAAGTATGCCAGCCGCTGCGTTTCAGATCCACCCGCTTCTCCACCAGGGCCCAGCGGCCCGTTCCCCCTCCGCCGCCGCCTCCCGGGCCTCCCTCTGCACCACTGGCGGCCCCTGACTCCTGGTAGTGGATCTTGACAGTCACCTTCCTCCGGAGACCCTTCTCAGGACCGGCCGGCAGCACACGGAAGTAGAGCCACAGGTTGGCCTGGGACACGTACAGGTTCTGGTTGCCCTCGGTGGAGATGAGGAAGTACAGACCAGACTTGGAGGATGTGTGCTCATCTGTTGGAGACAGCAAAAACAAGAATGTTTGTTCTCAATCTTCCATTTAAACAACATCAACCGTCCAAAACGTGAACACACGCACATGAAGTTTGCTCAGTTGTCATCCCGTGAATGTGGAATTTCTGTAAGGTGACAAGAGATCGACCTCGCCCATCATAGCCACCTGTTGTCACATGACCAAAATGACAACAGAACCACCTCCAAGACAACTCAGAATTTGTTTGCATTGGCTGCTGAAGGCCAAGAAATGTGGCTGAAAGCTCTGGAACATTTCCAGTGAGCAGAACGTTTCGTCAAATACATCCGTTATTTCAAGAGAAAGGAATAAAGAGTGTTTCCCTTCTTCACACATACAAACACACACACACACACACACACACACACACACACACACACACACACAAGCAGAAAGCCTCCCAAAAAGGGCACAGCTCTATCTTTTAAGGGCCTTGTTTTCTCTGTTCACCCTCAATCACTGTGTCAGCTGACCTCTGTGGCAGCTCCTGATAGGCCAGCTGTGACAAGCCAGTTCTGGGATCAGGCCCAGTTGGCCTCGGGTCCAGCTTTGTAAGTGACAGGCCCAAAAAGAGAGAGGGAGAGAGAGGGACAGGGAGGAGAACAGAGAAGAGGAAGACCGAGGGAAGGAGGAAGGACACAAGCTGAAAAGGTGGGAGGGTGGCGGTCACCGCCAAGGCTCCCGGGGGGTTCATTGAGTTCGCAGTTAGAGCCCCCCTGAACCCCACCCCCACCCTACCCCACCCCTCCCC
>JBBMOE010000055.1:1310496-1379710 GCA_037975065.1 Chaetodon trifasciatus | reverse complement strand
TATATTTTATTGTGTTGTATATTTTGTTATATATATATATATTCTTAGTATAAATATTTTGGTTTCTATATTGCTTTTATATATATATTTCTTCCTCTTTTCTTTCTTTTCTAATTTCATTCTAGCTCTATAATTCTATCTTGTATGGAGCACTGCTACAAAAACAATTTCCCCCCGGGGATCAATAAAGGAATCCTGAATCCTGAATGCTGATTATTGGACTTATTGGACTTCACCTAACTTTCAGTTTCATTATCTGACATTTATTTTCTCTACTTAAGTGAAATATATTGCTCTATAAAATAGTGTAAAATGACAATCACATGCTCCAAAAGGCCAAATTGCTTATTCTGTCTAATACTGTTTTACAGCCCGAACACATTTAGTTTATAACCACATAAGACACAAAAAACCCAGCAAATGCACAACTGAGAAGCTGGAGCTAGTAAATGACTCATCGCTTATTGAAATAATGATTAATCAGTTGTTTTATAGCTTCCATTCATAGCCCCATTTGACGGCTTTGACGGTGCTGAAAAGGATTACGAGACGCTGTGGTTATTCTGGAACAGATGAAACTGAATGAGCTGCTGAAGGCGTCACCGCCGCAGCACTGAACGCATTTGGATATGTAAAAAACTACAGGAACTCAATTTAATCACCTGATGAGGAAGCAGTCTCACTTCAAGGTCACTTTAGCAGCTTCTGGAGCTTTCAGCTACATCGCATGGAGACAGTTTGCCTGAAGGTCCAAAAGCACGTTAAGGACTTCTCGTCCATGTTGAAACTTTGCTCTGAAAAAACTGTAGAAAGTCGATGAGGTGACATGGTCGAAAGCTCCAGAACAGCTGCTAAATGGACCTGCAGGTGACTGTTCTGTCAACGACTGTTTACAAGCTCAAAAACGAACTGAGAGACTCATCGACAGCTTTAAGAAACGCGTATTTTGAAGATTAAACCCGTGTGAAACTCCACGCTTCGCCCGGCTGTGCAGCATGCGAAGCACTCGCTGAGCAGGACGCGTTTTAACCACCTTCAGCGTCACTTGCATACGAGTTTGATCGCACGGCTTCCTGAGGACTGACAGCGCATACCGCCCTGTCACATGACTTATTTCTGCTCAGGCCCTTTCAGGAACAAATTGTTCTTTTCATCCAGTGTTAGAAACAATTTGGAGCTGGCCCCGACACGCCTCGCCTGACCCCACGGTGGAAAAGCTGCGACCGAGTATCAGCAGGCAGGACACCTGGGTGGGCTTGTGTGGATAAAGAGCTACTTCAGCGTGTCCCCACCTGCGCCACCAAGCCAGGGAAGAGGCCACGGAGGCAGGCAGGCAGCTCCAGAGCTCATTACTCAAAGCTGCTGTCGACAAGACCACACGCCGCGGAGGGGCGAGGGCGCGGCACGGAGCGTTCGTGGCTCCGACATGAGCAGAGGCGTGCGTGCATTCGCCAGCCATCCCTCAGGCCTGGGTCTCAGCACTCCAGGAATTCCACACAGGGTGAGGAGGTGAGGGAGGTGCAGAGGATGGAGAGGTAGGGCTGAGACTCCTGGCTGGGGGTTAAGGCTGCTGCAGCACCGGCTCTGCTGTTGTCAAAGCTTTACTACAGGGGCATTTTTAATAATGCTGCATAAATCATTTAGAGGATCAGAAGGTATACAGAGGCAGCCAGGCCCACTGAGGGCTGAAACACACACTTGTGAGTGAATGTGGAAAATGTCTGGAGCAGGTCCAGGATGGCCATGACTGACAGCTCCTCCTGAAAGAGTTGTGTCCTGAAGTAAACCTGCCAACCCGATCCTCTGGAGGAACCGGGCCGGAGTTAATGACCTCCCATAATGAAGTCTTAATTCCGTGTCTTGGACCACTCGCCGTGAGTTCACTGGGTCCGAACGGCTATAGCGAGCAATCAAGAAGCGCCGATCTAAACTTCTCCATCGACCCCTCTCTCTTTCGCCCTCCCTCCTTCCCTGCTTGTGTTCCCCGCTCCGCTCCTGTGGATACGGGACACCAAATCCCTCAGCGAGGACCCACGGGACCATGTCAGGGGAGAAGGGAGATTGGCATCGTCTCCCTCGCCCGCCCAGGGCCGCTTGGCAGACCTCTTACCTCTGCGCCACCGCAACCGGAGATAAGGAGCCGGCGGCCTGGCTGACAAGCACGCAGTTAACCCTGTGCTGAGGGGAGGCGGGGGACGCGAGCTGACCTCACGGCTGCACACACGCACAATGCACATAAACACCTATCCCCATCCACTTGCTGGCTCGCTGTTGGCTAAACATATGCCAACCTCACCCCCCCAACCCGCCCTGTCCTAAACTGTGACAACAACAATTCAGGCTCCCTCATGCTTGGGGGACAAGCTCCCCTGGCTTCAGAGCTTTCTGGAGACCTTGCCTCTGAGCCATGCCCCCGCTGGCAGCATCCGATCTGGGGGGCGTGAGCCAGCTGGCCAGGAGGCAGACGGGGTCTAGGGAGCAGGGACCCAAGCCAGCTCCATGGTACAATGCCACACAAAGGCTCAAAGGTGTGAGGAAGAATAGAACTCGGAAAAAAAAACAGAAGTAGAAGAAGAAGAAGAAGCAAAGGAGCCCAGCGAACCTTTAGAACGACAAAAACATTCTTTACAACACTGTAATATGGGCACACACACACAGTATCACCCCCCCTCTGCCATCACCAACACCATACCCCTCCACCCACTCTCCCCCAATCTAACCCTGCACGAACTCAAATGTCTCATGCATTATTCTGATTTCTTTTGTTTTCTTTGCTTTTTCCCTGCCTAACGCTGACATGTTGGCTTCAGCAGGAACACACAGTGCTCTTATAATAATTGCCCGGCTTTTGTTCCCTTGTCATGAGGGCGCTCAGATCATTCCCATTGGAAGGCGGGACCTCGCAGCCCATTCAGGCTAATTGTACCAGCAGGGCCAATGGGAAAATACAGGATGATGTGTGTGTATGTGTGTGTGTGCATGTGTGTGTGTTTAAGACATCCTATTTTAGTGTGTTTAATTGCATGTTTTCTTTTTGTTAAACTAACAGTCTGTGTCAAAGACGTGGTTCTCACCGTGCTAACTGACAATTATTGGATTCTGTCAAGCGCAGATGAGTTTAGGTGGTGTGTGTGTGTGTGTTTGTGTTTGTGTGTGTGTGTGTTAGACAGAGAGGCAGAGAAAGGAAAGGGTGTTCTCTTTGGACTTCTGAGAATTAGTTAGATACACATTCTTAGAGGAAGGGATAAATGGCCAATTGAGGGACTTTGTCCGTTTGTCCGTCTAAAAGAGGGCTTTATGCATTGGAGTATTGAATGTGAACACAGCTTTAGTGATGAAATTGGATTCAGAGGTGCTTTTTATCCCCCAGACAATGCATGAGGGTGATTTAAGGACTCTGTCTTTAGTTTCATTTCGCTTTAATTTTGATGGGGCTGAAACGGGAGGGTTTAACACTAACCACCGGCTTCAGGCAGGAAAGATGAGTTATGATGTAATGAGATGATGAAGATGATGATGGCTGAACTGGATCCAGTTCGTCTGTTTTATCTCTGCTATTAATTCAGATCAACGTGAAGCTTTACAGCGTGAAACTTCATCTCTGAATGAGACTGTTTGAAGTTTCAGCTCGCCTGGTTTCCTGAGCTGCCCTTTACACAGAGTCAAAAGGTGCACGGGTTCATTGAGGGGTCGATTTGAATTGCGTAATGAATTATTGATTATTACCTGATTCGGCGAAGCTGATAATCTCAGAGTTCTCCGCTTGAACCTCGTTGTTGAATGCAGCCTGTCCGTCAAAGTTCGGGATCTCCACCCGCCCATCCTCTCGCACTTTCCCGGCGTGCAGCCTCCTCAGCGCCGTCACCATCGCAGCCTTCGGGATGGGATGGGTGATGTTCGGCCTGTCTCTCATCTGCAGCCGGTTCAGTATGTGTCTCTTCACCGCCTCCAAGAAGTCTATGTTCACCCGCTCCGCCTGATCCGGCGCCCTGAGGCCGCAGGACGCGCACGACTCCTGCGGCGAGCTCTGAGTCTCTGTCCCGGTCACCGAGCTGCAGCGCACGGAGAGAACGCACGCGACCAAACAGGACAAAGCCAGGCAGTATATGCTCATTTTTCTAAGGTTGAGATTACAGTCCAAATGCTATGGAAGAGAAGAGTGGATGTAGAAAACACACACTGAGGTTAAAGCTACGTTTAATTTACAAATTTGCAAATTCCTGGAGAACATCCATCTGCGCTCCAACTGTGAGCCGCGTCCAGAAATCCACACAAGCCAATGAAATCTTTGTATTCCCAATCACAGGAGAGTGCTGCTGAAATTGTGAGACTAATTAGCTCCAGTCATTACGCGCTCATCTTGTGATCCAGCGAGGCGTCTTTACTCTGCACAACATAAAAGTTCATCTCTGTGACTGAGGCGCACTCAGGAGTTCTGATTGTTGACGCGCTTCTGTCACACCGCGCTCAGTTCGGACGTCAAATCTACCAAAACAAACGAGGCTCTATGCGTCGCTGCGCCGTGACTAAATAAAAAGCCATTCGGTGTCCGAACGCGTTCAGTCGGCTTCTTCCCATTCAAACACGCAGACAGTCCACTTCTCCAGCTGCGCTCCCAAAGAGAATAACACGTCTCGATGAGTCCCGCGTCTTTTGTGTGTGCGCCTGGGTACCGCGTCCGGTGCGCGCGGCTGCGGATGGCCAGTGCGTCCTGCGAGATGCTGCTCACTGAGACCCTTTTCTCCCTTTGCAATCACGACAACAGGGGCTCCGCACACCCAAAGTTTTTATACAGGAGTCGAAACCACGTGGGAATTTCGACCAACTGGGACGCAAGGGATTATTGGACACTATACGTCTCAGCGCCTCTGATGGAACAAGGTGTTATTATGGTAACAGACCGGCCACGGAGAGGTTGTGTAATTTTTTTCCTCACAGGTTTTATTTGATTTATAGACCGAAGCTCACTTTGATCATCCGACTCTCAGGTGTCAGGTCCTGAGGGCGCAGGTTCAGGTCGGGCAGTCCAGGCTGGTCAAAGCAAGCGTTAGGTCACAGTTTCTGAGCTGATCAGGAAAATTAAACTTACAATATGTAAAAGACCAATATCAAAACCCCTACGGGACCAGTTCAGTCTCTGTAAGTCAGTCATGCATCCAGTTTATGAAAACCTTTCTGATTATTAGCAGAACAGTCTCACTTTGCACAAAATAAAGTCAGAAATATTAATGGAAGATGAAAAAAATCTGAGCGAACGAATAAAATAAAAGTTGGAACCAAAGTCAAGTGAGTTCATAGCAAAGCTGCAATGCTGATTAACAGACAAATAGCGCCATCTATCGACATAAACCCCTCATTACACACTGGATAGATCTCTTAAATAAGCTCTGTACATTGATAGAACCCATTAAAAGAAGGTGCAAGTCAAAGTGGTGATACTGCACAGCGATGTGCACCATTGTCCTTGCATGTTAAAATGGACAATATGTCTCTTATACAGAGACAGACGTGTATTATGGAATAATTAGAATACTTGAGAACACTAACAAATGTAATTCAGGCAGTTTTAGAGAGTTTAAAAAGGTTTAAGCACAGAGACTGAAGCAAACTCTGCATGTACTCTGATTAAAAAGTCAGATTAAGACTCAGTGTTGGACAAATGATGTTGTTTTTGTCTTTACTTCTTCAACCTATTAAAGAGGGTCAAATCAAATTCTAGGAGAAGGAAAAATGCCTCTTGGGTTGAAGCACACTATGATGAGGAGACATGTTGAAGGGTCAAACAGCTGTCATGAAATGCTTCTGAAGCTAACAGTGAATCTAATACTGACACATTAATGAATTACTGCACGTGATCAGTGTAACATGTACCACCATGACATCATGTGTTCTCTGAGTACAAGTACTTGTGGTAGTTTTTCGGAGCAGGTGAGCGTCACGTGCAGCAGTGAAGAAGGTACACAGGCCACATGAAGTGAGGAGTGATGGATTAGAGCAGCCGGGCCTGCAGCGTGGGAGCTGATTGGTTTACTCTCCGACAGGTACACCAGCTAACCTGAAGCACGCTCAGATTAGGTTTAAGTTACCTCGTTCATCGTTTCTTCACTTGGATTTTAGTCACAAACTGCGAGTATGTGAGGAGATTTTATGCCCTGAAGAAGCAGCTGTCCAGCAAACTTGGTGCTTTGCAGCCAAACATCGTTTAAACCCACAGAGATGGATTTCAAGTTCTAGCTGAGACCCCGAACTTTACTCACATCCCAAACATGTCCGGCTGACTTTTGAGGAAATGTGTCTAAAATGATTCAGGAGACATGCAGAATATTTCCATTTGGCAAGAAGGCGACAGAGTCTTGGGTTTGGATATTTTACTGAGCATAATATCAGGTCGATAACAGCAGACAGATGTGACGTCAGACAGGATGGAATAAGATGCATCTTAGGTGTCCACTTTACAGGATAGGGCTGATATTTATCTATCATTTCTGTTAACAACAGATGAAAAGACCACATCCAACAATGTGTTAGGCGGGCCCTCCACGACCTCAGTGTCTCCCCTTCAGCAGGCCGACGACCTCAACGCTGAGCTCTGGCGCCATCGTGTGGAATTCATCTTGTATTACAGGCATTCTGATCTCCGTGTCGTCAGTTTGTAGGAAATGAAAGCAATCGTGCAAAGACTTGGAAGCTTGTGGGGCTGAAATATGTCAGACTGTTAGTGCAAATTAAGAGACAGTACAGTTTATACAGGGAGCAGGTGTTCATGCTCAGGTGTGAGCTGCATCAACCTCTTTAGATAGTTGTAAACAACTGTAATAATTCTACAATATTTCTTAATGCCAAGTTATTTCTGAAAAAAGAAAATGTGTACTAAACATCAAAAAGTAAAAGTGTTATAAAAATATTTGAGGTTATTTCCTTGTTCGCAAAATGTGCGTAAACTCTTTAATATATACTATTAACAAAGGTGACTGATGATGTAACACTGGGTCTGGAAGTTTGCTCCTGGCTGTTACGAGTCGCTCAGAGTCATTTGCCAAATGGAGATGGGACTGTGTCTGCTGCACGGCCGCCCCCCCAGCACCAGCAGCAGATCAGGCAGATGAAGGGCCACATCTTCATCGTCCCCGTTGAGCAGGTCCTCGTCGGCGCACTGTGTCCTGAACGCCTTGTTTTCAAAGGTCAAGCAGTTTCCAATGCGCTGTGTGTCTTTCCCGATCAGGCCCTCCCGCTCTGACTGTGAGTGCGTCTTCTGGCTTCCGCAGCGTCTGTCCGGGCTGAACGTCTCCAGCTCTATGGCTCCCTCTGACCCCAGAAAAGTCAGCGGGGCGGGGAAGCACTTGTTCTTGAAGGGCCTCAGCCTCCCGTCCAGCAGACTGGGCTGGAGTCCTGGGCTGGAGCAGGGGCTGCTGGTGCTGGACTGGTAGCTGGGCCCGAGCCCAGCGCAGCAGTGGTGGATCTTGTCCGGGGCGTTCGAGCCTGGGAGCGTGGCCGCCTGGCTCCAGGTCTGAGTGCTGAAGCTGTACCTCCACAGGCAGTTCTTCGGAGAGTTCTGGCTCTCGCCTCCCCCAAAAAGAAGCATGCTGTCCTTGTAGGCCACAGTGGAGTGGCCCACCAGTCTGGAGGGTCCGGACCTGAGGAAACAACAACAGGTGGTGTCAGCAGGAAGGAACACACAAAACAGTGTCTATTGTGCGCTCTGGCCTTTTGCCTCTTTCTGTATGGAACCACCAGCTGTGACAGGGTGGGGAGGAAGTCCTCAGATCACACTGAACTCATACAACGAGCGCGACAGCTGGAGAGACCCGGAGAAGACTGTGTACGCATCAGAAAAGTCACATGGAAGACGCTCTTTCCATGTCACAGCAGAGACTCTGATGAAGAGCAGCCACGCTCCAAACAAGACGTGGACGTTGGAGCGCCGCAGCGTTCCACTCGTCTCTATTTGGCGATGTCATGTTGGGTTTGGATGTGTGTGCGTGCTGCTCTCCCGTGTGTTCGGCGCAGCTGAGCCGTCTGAAAGCTGATCCCTGGCTGTTCAGCAGGTGTTGAGGCATTCGGTACTGGCTATTATCTGAACAGGATCGGGTTCCTCTGCCACCGTCAGACGTGGTCGCGGCCCGATGAAGCGCTCTGACAACCTGCCTGTGAAGTCTGCTGGCGTGGACGGCTGATTCTGAACGGGGTGCATCTCACATTTACTTTCAGGCCGTCGTCATCCATGATAATTTGTCTGATCATGTGAATTGACATGATTTTATTTCTTAAAGTGTCTGACGGGCTGCTCTCACGTCCAGGCAGAGCTCCTGGGACGTAGCTTTTTTTTAGCTGCGGACCCTGGCCGACACCCACAGGGACAAAGTGACACATGAGATGACCACTCACTTGTTTCTGAGGGAGGTCCACGTGTGGCTGCTGGAGTTCCACCTCCAGAAGTCTCTCTGCTCCCGCAAACCTTTCAAGCCCCCAAACAGGTACATGCAGCCCTGGTAGGCCATGGCTGAGTGACTGTGTCTGGGGCCCGGGCCCAAAGGGGCCTGCTGAGATCCCGTCAGCAGGGACCACGCCATCGTGTCTGTCATGTACATAGGACATATTAAAGCCTGGAGCTGTGGGGCGCTCGTCACAGACACACAAAGCAAATGAAAAAGGCTGTTTCTGAGTCGCTTCAGTTTATCCGCCAACTCAAGTTAACGATGCTGCACAAACAGCTGATAACATGCAAAGTACAACAAACAAGACCAACACACTGCATGGCTGCACACGAATGAACACACTGGAAACACAACAACACAAACTCACCAAAATCCAAACTCCAGAACTCCTGCGAGGACCCCTTCATGTCCACAAACCCTCCGTACAGCAGCATGGCAGAGCCCACCACCACGGCGCTGTGCCCCTTCCTGTTGGTGGGCATCTGGGTCTGCGCACGCACGCACACACACACACACATTAACACACACACACACACACACGTCTGTAAGAGTTGGTTTTTCCTTTGTTTTGCACAGTTTGCTCAGTTCTGAATGTTTCTGTGTTTGTGTTTTTAGGTTCCACGGAGCCGACAGACCTCCAGGTCTGAGGTCTGCCTTGATTCAGAGGTACACCTGCACAGGTGCTGCTGCATTCATGACGACCAGGAACTGAGACGTTTTTGACTCATATGTTGAAAAAAAAAAAAACACATGAATTGCTCCTAAACTTGTGAATATTTTCAGTAGTTTTTGTGTTCAGTCCTGATTAGAAAGTTGTCATCTGTCAGTTTAGAAGTCTCCGTTAACCCAAAACATCTGCAGTGATTACATCTTTGTAAATGTTGTTAGTGATGCTTTGACCACACTTTATATTAAAGTATTCATATTCATCGTAAGCATGTGCTCGTTAGCATGTGTATTAGCAGGATACTGGCTCTGAGTTAGTCGTTATAAAACACTTATTAATTCCTGATTGTCAGTTAATAAGATCTTAATTCACGCACAACAACGTCCTCACCATCAATTCTGAGTAACTTCTAGGTCCCCTAGAGGTTACTGAGGTTCAATACTCGTTAAGGTGAGGGCAGATTCAACTCTTTAAACTCGTTAACGGCTGAGCAGGTGTAAAAGATGGTCAAGCAGAATGAGGCATTAAATGAGAGAAATGAAATGAAAATGTTGTTTATCATCAGTTTAAAGTGGGCGAAGTGTTTTCATGTCATCTGTTTCTACTTCAGGTGATCTCGTGAACGGCGCTCTGTACCTGGGGGGACGTCTTCCCCTGCCAGTGCACCCACTTCTGCTTCTCTGGAAAACACACAAAGAAAGAAACAAAGAGGTACAAAAAATGAAGCTGGAGATAAATTACATATGAAAAGACAGACGGCTGTACACACCGGCCGCCTTCTCTCAGCCTTCAGCCCAAAAATGGAAAAAGGAGCGTGTCATCAAATGAACGAGTGGTTTGTGAAGGCCACACAAAATCCAGAAAACAGGCACAAAGTTTCGACTTCAGACTCCACATGAGAGCTTTTTCTGGTCTGAAACAGTCTCTCATAACATGAGCAGGTTCTGATTCATCAGCTCACAGATACACTGTGGTACACTCCAGTGCTCTGCACCACAGCTGACAAACCGCTGAAACACTGAGGCAGAGGAGCTGCTGGACTGCAGACTGCGCTCACAGACCAACTTAACGATGAGAGGATTCAACTGCCGGTCTTATTTTCTGTGTCCTCAGTTCAGATTTGAGTGGGACGGGGACGTCAAGGTGCAGACACTAAAAAGGAGCTGGTGACTGAGGCAGAAGTAAAGCTGTGCTGAACCAGGCGGAGACACAGGAACCAACAGGCAGTGGTATTTTTACTGCAGCCAACTCGTGCTCCACGCAGCTTCGTTACGTGAGTCGTATGAGTGATCTTAAACCAAACTGTCTTATATTTGGGACTTTTCCTTCTTGATCAAGTGTTTAAACACTGTGAAAAATGTTTGAGAAACACGTTTCTCAGAGCTCACGAGAGCTTTCACGGGTTTCACACGGCGCTCAGCGATGGCGCTGAATATTTTCACAGGGGCTCGGAGGCGTGAGGCTGGAACCGACATGCAACAACAGGCTTTGTCTGTCAAGTCTGAGCGCTGGCAGAGAAAATCATAACACCGGCTGCCAGTGTCAGTTGGACCAGTTGTCTCAACAGTGAAACTCACCGATGTCAAACACCCAGAGGGGACACCTCCGCTTGGTGTACGCAGAATCCAGCATGCCTCCAAACACATACAGGAAGCCCTGAAGAAGGTGGAAGCTGTGAGACATATTCTGACGGTGTAATATTAGCAGAGATCAAAGCGGCAGAAGGTAACGAGGCTGTACCTCCTGAGCCACCATAGAGTGCTCCTCCAGTTCCTCTGGAGCAGCTTCACTGCTGCAGTTCAGCTCTGTCCACTCGTTACACACTGAAACACAGCACACGAGTACCTGCATGGTTAGGATCAAACATGGCGCTCACCTTCCTTACTTCCACACACACACACACACACACACACACGGGGCACCTTTCCATACACTCTGTATAAAACCTACTCGTTAGCACTATGATAAACTGAATGCTAGCTGTGTGTGCAGCGCTTACCCACGCTGTACCTCCAGAAGTCCCTCAGACAGCTGTTGTGTCTTCCTCCCAGGACGTAGACATTTCCATCATAGCTGCAGCAGGCGTGCTTGTAGCGGTCACGTGGGGACCGGCTGCTCTGGGGTAGCTGAGTCCACAGGCAGGGGCTACTCTGACTCATAGCTGGCGTCATCGGCTCTCACTGGACCATTTCCTGAAGGGAGCAACATCGAAGTGTTGAGAAATGCTGTGTGAAATGTGCTCACAGGCCTTTCATTTCCTCTGATCGTGGCATATCACAATGCAAGCAAACATCATTAGTAAACTCTTATTCATGACTTCCAAGCTGCCGTCGTTCTCTGCAACGAGGACTCAGCCGTCACCCGAGAGACACAAACGAGTGGATCAGCGTCAACTGAACGGCCTCGTCTGAAGTGGTCGTTAACTGCACCGATACGATTCGTACGTTAGTTTGAGGTTATTGATCACAACGCTGTCGAGAGCAAAGACCAAAACCTGAGATTAAATCTTGAAACCTGGGAGAAGTGGAGGCACACAGCCCGAGCGGTTCACCACACAGGCAGAAGAGCACAGACAGCGCAGGCATGCAGGCTGAAGTTGGTTTGATACTCACACCAGGACGTAAAGTCTGCCTCGAGTTAAAGTTAAAGTTAGACGCCCACCGCCTGCACTCCTCTTTCAGCGTCAGTCCATCTGTGTTTACGTTAATCGCCCTGATCACACAGATATTCAAAGCCTCCTGAGCTCCACCACGTCCACCACCAAACAACCTCCAGGGGAAAACCTGCTTCAGCACATCATAAAGCTGAGATCACGAGGTGCTTTGTGGTTTTATGGCTGTGAGAAGAGAGGAGAGGACTTCCAGAAAATGGATCATCTATTATCCCTCCACACGGGACAAGCCTGGCCCGGCGTGTTAGCTGCAGAGTGTCAGTTGTTACGGCTGTGGAGAGCGTCGCTCCTGTGGGGCTCAGCTGGGACTGCTGCTGCAGGCCCGGTGCCATAGAAAGCCCGTGACGCCTGGCTCTGGGGACAATCTCTCCAGCTGCTAAATGTTCTTCTACAGGTGACGCCCCTCCAACTTCAGCCATGGTGATTCATGTCTTAGCTCCTATTTGACCACTCTGGGTGACAAAATCATTTTACAACGCTTTTGGCAGCTACTTAGATCAACAGCGAGACTGATCTCATGACAGAATTCGGTGTGGATACTTGAAGAAATTTACATTTTCTAATTGTGCAGCATTAATATCAACAGCATATCCTCACGTGAGAGAAGCTGGAACCATCAAATCAAGATTAACTGGTGATCCAAACGGCTGCTGGTTCATTGTCTGTCAATCTGATGGATTAATGGACTAATTGCTGCGACTTAATTACCCAACTTTAACTAAACCACAGTGATAAAATGCAACCCAGCAATGACCCTACACACAGAAGAAGCCATAAGTGATTTACGAGGGTTGACTCATCTGTCAGAAAACGACACGGAAACATTTACTGAGACTTGCTTCAACAGTCCTTTAACATGTTTATGAGGACACGCTCCATGCTGGGTGGGGTTTAACACGTTATTCTTACAGATTTCAGCGCAGTGATTTTCCACACCGCGACATCTCAGAGCTTTTCCACGGTGACGCAGCGACCACGAACCTCTCCTCTATCTTCACCTTGACGTCGCTGCGGCCGCCTGACCATCTTATAAAGTGTCACATGAGCCAACAGCCCGGGGTCACGACCCTGTGGTGACACACCTCGCTCCGCCCTGTCCAAACACCTCATTGTTACCACAGAGGCCCATCTGGTTTGTGTGTTATTGGGGAGAAAGGCTCCAATAATCAGAAATACTGTAAAAGCTGTAATCCGACAATAATAAAAAATACAACCTTTGTGAAACTGTTTAAGAATCAGCAGCTCTGATTAAACAAGACATTTTTGAGGATGCTGTTTGTGCTGCTGGTTCATTTCATTTCTAATATTTGTGCATGAGGTGGATTCAGCGTCAGGGCAAAGCTACTGTATGTTAGACCTGCACGTGTGGGCCATCAGCGTGTCTCTGAGAAAAACCTGGCAGACAAACGAATTAAACAAACAGGTGGAGAAGAGTTCTGTGCCCCGGCACGTCGCAGAGACGTGACCTTTCGCAGAGTATGCATTTTCAGCTTGGAATGAATGACTGAAGCGGGCTGCTTTGTCTAAATACCAGGTTAACTGAGTCCTCTGAAGCTCCTCTGCTTTGAGGAAGAGACGTGGCCTTTACGGCCCCTAACGTTCACTCCTGTGCCCCACATCCGCTTTTCATTTGTGGTTTCCCAACTACTTCTCTTCATGGAAACTCCTGCAGAGGCTTCCACTCACCAGTGTTTTCACCTGCTTTTGGACGATGAAGAAAGCTTTTAAGTGTCAGCGGCCGCAGCACCATCTGTCATCATCTTAATCTGAGGTGATACACCTGGTGAGTCACAGGAAGGCGATGTAGCAGCACCTTGATTTCAGTGTAGAGTTCATGTGACCACAGTGTGAGAAATAACCCAGCATGTGCCTTTTCTGTGATTCCTGAAACAGTATCATAGTATTTCGGTGCTTGCTGGATCACTGGACACTCTCCTCTGTTGAAGTCATCTGGAAAACACGCGTTTCCCGCCGCTGAACAGCTAACTTAGCAGGTTAACTTGATAACCTAGCTAACCTTCCTCATTTAACCCTTTAGTTAACGTTACGTCTTACAGTGGTGACAAGTTAAGTTCACGTTAGAACGACTTTCTAAAGACGAGCTGAATCTTGGACTGGCTCAGCGACTCGTTTCTGACATCTTTTCGAGCTGCTAAAGTTTAGCATCAGACGCGGAGCTAGTAACGGTTAGCTAGCTAACGCTGCGTTAACTGTAACGTGCCGTTACTAACGGCGGCTCGTGAGTAACATGGCAACCCGTTAATTTGAGATCCAGTTTCCATCGCCGCCCGACAGTTGGCTGTTCACGACATAAAATGACTGTAACCAACTAGGAATAAGTGATAACTTTACAGTCACATCTTTCAGTGTCTCCGTTAATTACAGCGGAAACAAACCCGACGGGGCTAATAACGGTTAAGTTGAAGAAGAGGAGGAAACGAGGAGAGGAACTTTTTTTTGGAGCTTCTTCGCCGGTTGTAACGTCTTTTGGCGGAAATAAAACAGCTTGTCCTTCAGTGACAAAATGTCAGCATGCTCCTAAATGGCGTGACAAGCATTTAATGAGAGAATAATCATATTGTAAAGACTGATTTATTACTTACGACGCCGCTCCTCGTCCTCTGTCTCTCTGTAAACGAGCTTTTGCCGCATTCACGGACGCTTCGTAAACTCCGGCTTCTGAGTTGGAAAGCGGTGAAAACAGCCGCGGGGCTCGGTTGGATGTAATGCAGATGTGGAAAGTTACAAAACATTGACACTGAAATATATATATGTATTTACCAATATCAGTGCTTAGAATGACATTTACATTGCAGACAAGATTGTCCCACACAATTAGGCTACTCTGCTTGGAATCTGGGACTTAAAAAAACAATAACACATGCAGTGAAAACAGGTCAGGACTGAAATGAGTGGTGGGCCTGCATCATTAGCAAGATGTGAAGCAGTGGCTGTGACTAAGTAGCCTAATTTAAATGGTAAGAAATGAATTAAGGGTATACATTACTAATAAGCGCACAAATTTTATATATATATTTCAACTTGATAAATTTGGTGCATCTTAGTTTCTATCGTGTCGTTATTAACATGCTAAGCGTTTGCTCTCGAGGCTCATAACTGTGAGACAGTTAAGTCAGATGCCTAAGGCGGGAAGAAAATGACGTTGCAAATTAATTAATGTTATTGTCAGCATTCCACATCAGGCTGCCAACTTTCCATTTTAGCTCGGAGGGAGATTTGATATGTGTGAGATATTCGATGAGTTGGCCTTTTGTCACATTATCCACCGCAGGCGTTGATGACGTCACCCCTCAACCACCAGGGATTTTGCTTAAAATATTCAGCACGCAAATTCACAATTTCAAAGCATTTACAGATAAAAAGCCAGCAACCACGGTCGACGATCACTAAGTGTGGTTAAAAAGCATACCTGCCAACCTCCAGACATCATAGCCTAAACTGGGAGACCAAACCTCACCAGGTATCTGTGGATCTTTGCACAGATTATTCATTTCAGAGACTGTTTTCCTGCATTCTAGTGCAAGTAGCTACAGGGTTGGCAAGTAGGTACATCTACAAACAGTAAAGTATGAAAGGTTGTTTCAATTTATTGATGGATTCATTTATGGAATGACACATATTTACTGATAAGAATGTGAACGTAATTCATCTTCCTACACCATGACAGCTGAATAAGATCTCGTCAAAAAACATGAGGTTGCTCCAGATAGTGCACCAAGTTACACAAAGTCAGCGGTCATGTCTCTAAGATATGACTGCACAAAGGTCGAATTGCAAGACCAGAAGGTGGCCAGACAGATGTCCTCCACTGAGACTCCCTGAAAAGCACCCACACGGACGCAATGCCCCTAGTGGAGAGTGCCCTCAGGTCTGCTGGAAGAGCTTGCATCACAAATCCACTGAGCGAGACGTTGCACAGACAGAGGGGCCCCTGTGCCTGACTACCATGGCAGACAAACAACTCTGAGGGAAGAGAGTCTTCAGGCAAGTGACCCTCAGGCTGAACAAGGAGGTGATCCTGAGCCTGGGAGGACGGACTGAGATGCAGTTCCACGTTCTCTCTTTAGTCACAGACAGGCACACGAGAGGAGTGCATGGACAGTGCTCTCTACTGTTGGCACTACTCTATTGGTCAGCATCGGTTCACCTAAAGGAGAACCAGAGAGGACACTGGACGTTCTCCGTACTCACAAACAGGTTAGCTACCGGCCATCCAAACTGCTTTAATTTTCATGTCAGGGCTAGGCGAGAGTCCTGCCTCTGGTCTAGGTCCGCTGTGGACACTTGTTGATGAAAAAACACTCATCTACGTCGAGTTCCACTGGAAAACCGCTCCTCTGCACAGTGTTTTGGCTGGTCAGGACAACATGCACTCGGCTCCCACCTCCAACTTTACACGCTAACACATGTCGGCCGGTCTGACATGAGTGACGTCTCAGTGAGGAGTTTAATCAGGCAAAATGAGTGAAAACACCTGTGTGAGTGTGCCATGCTGGATGTGCACCTGTGAAACAAAACAACTCGAAGATAAATATTTTTGCAATCATGGTCATGTGCAAGTGTGAAAATTCCCAGCATGCTCGGCAGTAAGTGAAGGCAGCCGGTGTGCACTCATCAGGAGGAGGGGCGAGTGTGTGGAAGGAAGTGTGTGTTTGGTTCAGCCTGAAGTTGTGTCACACACAGCTGAACACTGTGTCCATCTCATGATGGCACATAGGTTTCGTGCACTTTGGTGACAGAGGACGTGCTTTTGCTGCTCCAGTCTGGACTTTGGACAACTACGAGAGTGGAAAGTGATTATTTTATGTTTCTGACCATGACCTCTGACCATGTGCTCTGTAAATGTTAACATTTTATTATATTACTACAGAAGACCAAATTCTACATGTGCTACTGTTTTACTGTCACGGTCAGAGACATTTGCTCTCAAAAGTCCTGGTATTCTGCTAATAAATAAACATATACAACATAATGGCATAGTTCACAAATATTAATATTTATTGAGCTGAATAGTAGTACTCATATTCATATCAAAACATTAATTATTACAACAAAGCACACAACAAAAATGTAAAAGTTTTTTTTTTTTTTTTGAGAAAAATACATTATTTCAGAAGGCACATTTCTAAAACAGTGGTGAATAAGAAAGCACAGAGTTCAGTAAAATGTATTCTGCACATCCATGAAAAGTCCAGAAAACGCTGTGAGAGGAAATTAATAGAACAGAAATCAGTTATCGTGAAACAGCAGAATACGTTTGTCACATTCCCATAATGCAGAGGTGAAGTGTGGATGTGTGCTGAATATCCCCGTTTACAGATATGTATTATATATGTATATTAGTCCTGTTTATCCACTGAACAGACAGAGAACACACAACAGAAGTTTGCATCCAGGTGCCAAAGCTGCTCTGTAATAACCACTGATTTCATCTGCTACATCAGAACAGAGGATAAAAAAGTATTGAACTTTGTCAGTTTGGTTCATAAGTGTCAAACATTGGCTGTCAGACGTGCACACAGCTCCTAACTCCGTGTCTTTTCAGATGAATTGTGACAGTAAATGTTTGTATGTGGACACATGGTTAATGCACATAAACAGTGTCAGATATTCAGATTGAATTATGCACAGAAGACGGAGGAAAATGTGTTGATCCAGGAACACAAAGGAGCACAAAGAGCGTTCTGACGTAACGTACAGAGTAAAGTTGTTTTAAATAATTACATATGAATAAATTAAGGAAAGGGGGGCCTGATATCTGACTACTACAATGCAATTCAGCATAGCTTTTGGCCATACGAGGGAAGACGTTTGGGTGCACACCTCCGGCCTGCAGAGTGCAGTGTGTGTTCACAGTTAGACTGTAGATGTTCATACTGATAGTCCAAAGTCTGTGATGTGCAGCTCTGTCATCTCACAGCTGGGTGTTCTTGTAAGAGCTCTTATCCTTCTCGTCGCTGTCCCCGTTCTCATTAAACTCATAGGCTCTATTTTCCACAGCATAGTCCTTCTCTTTTGTTTTTTCATCATCTCCGTCTTCGATAGCCTCACCCTCTGCATCAACTGAACGACGGCCGTGGAACCTTTTGTATGCCTGGAAGCCTGTAGAGGACCAAAACAAGGATTCAGAGACTGACACGTAGCGTTGAAATTAACTGGATGTCAGTGAACAAGCCTTTTCTCTGTCTCTGCGGGCTCGTCTTGTTCTCCTTCTGCAGGTTAATTATTCTTGTTTGAGAAAACTACAAACTGGAGAGTCTATAAAGAGATGATGAACAATGCGACAATTAAAGGGAGTTGTCCTCGTAAACTTGCCGCCATCCTCTCATCTTTACTACATCAAGGTCAAGCCTTGTTTACTTACGTAATATGGCAGAAAGCAGGAGGCACAGGAAATAGCATGGGCAGGGCTGCAACATCAGCAAGCAGCTACGACTATGGACTAAAGCATTCTGCACGCTTAAATTATACTGCCTCTTATCATATATTTTATTATAATTTACTTGGTCATTGTCCTCGAGCTCACTGCAGCCAAGCAGCATCCTTCCTCCTTTGCTTGTAAAATTTTCTTTGCAGTTATGTAAACACAGATTCAAGCAATCAGATATGAACAAATGTCACTTTAGGCAAAATCAGCAACTTTAACTGTGTAGTATCTGCCTGCTTAATTCTCACCTCCCACACTCATGACTGCCACCACCAGCTGGAAGATGCTGTAGATGAGGGGGAATGCAAACATGATCTCCAAATCAGCAGGGCTGAAGGACAGCTGGACAATGGTGCTGCACAGCTGGGAGTTCTGGATACCGGTCTCCAGTGCAATGGTTCGGCATCTTAACAAAGCAGGGAGTGATGAAGAACCTTGTGAGGAAGTCAACTTATTCATGTGTGTGCCTGTTGATGCAGTCGCAGTTTCATGGCAAACATCATGACACCCTACCTGTGCCAGGGTTGACCTGCAATGCGGGCCAGTAAGAACCCCAAGGTGAAACCAATAAAGGGGTAGATAGTTCCAATAATCCAAAGGGAGGGAGCAATGGTCCAGGAGGACTGGTACAGAACTCCTCCAACCACAGCTATAATGAGAATGAGGGCAAAGCCTGCAATGGACCCTACCTGTGCACAGCAGATACAGCCAAAATACAGCAATGACATAACAAATCCCTTCATCAAGTATCAGATTCACAAAAATAATTGGAGTATTCCTACCTTGAGGATCTTTTTTGCCACACGGGGCCATCTGTGTTTCACAAACATTCCAAAAGCAATTGGAATAAGAAGGCTTGCGAGAGTGATACCTGAGGATACAGAGGTTTCACATCATCTCACGCAGCAGGATTATGATAATCCTGTCGAGTGCTTCTGGAGCAAAAGCACAAAGTGACGATACACATAATAACAAGAGGTTAGAAAGTCTCTCTACAGGTCTACCACTACTGCTTCTACTTACCAATGCTGCCATATGGGATCTGGATGGTGCTGCTGGAAGTCCAGATGCTGGTGTAAATGAGCAGACAGAGCGGCATCATCCCCAAGGCCATGATGGAGGAACAGGCTGTCATACTGATGCTGAGGACCAGGTGAATATGAACAGTGTTGGTCAAACAAGCTCCTTTAATGACATTTCATTTTTCAAGCAGCACCTGTTCCACAAATAGGTGGTCTGTGATCGCCGGGAGCTAGTGCTGGGGCCATGTCTGCTCATCAGCAGAGATCCCACATGTGGATTTACTCACGGGGGCCCATTCTGGCCCGATCATTAGCCCACATAGTACGGCACAAAAAGGGTTCCTCACATTGGGAACCATGAGCACCATATGGTAGCCTCATTAGTAACCCACATGGGGACACACATTTGAAGGGGTCTCAAAAGTTGTCCTGTCACTGACCCATGTTGGACGTTTTGTACTGTCTAATAAAAACTTTTACTTTTAAACTGAGATCAAGAATCTGTTTCTCCTGGCGGACAGTTAGTCCATCAACAAGAGAACCCTCCAGTGTGTCAGGTGAGCAGGTTTCTCAAATACCTACACAGCTTTCACTCGTTCAAGCACCACATCACTGACTAACATTAGATTATCCAATGAGCCTGCTAACCAACCAGCCGGTTCCTTACCTTAGGTCCATGTCTCCATCCAGCCAGTAGCAGATAATGTTCGAGCCGGTGCCTCCGGGACAGCAGCCCATAATGACAATGACAATAGCCTGCACAGGCAGCACATTGAAGGCCAGTGCCAAGGCAAAGGCTGTGAAAGGCATGATGCCGAACTGGCAGAGGAAGCCGATGATGATGCCCCAGGGCCTCTTGATGTGGCCCCACAGCTTTCTGATCTCCACGGTGCAACCCATGGCGAACATGACCAAAGCAAGCATCACGGTGAGCACTGTGCTCAGCACCAGGCTCAGTATTTCATTGAAGTTGCTTGGAGGAATGAGGCAGTTAGTGCCTGAGCAGACCGTGGCTTGAGCTTCGCAGCCAATAGGTACCGCAGTTGTCGCCATTGTGGACAGTGTAATGGGAGAAGAGGAGGGTATTCAGCGGCTCCCAATTTGAGAGAAGACTGGAGTTTCCTCAGAGTTTTAAATTCTTAGATTCCACGAGTCCACTCCAGTTTCTCCTCCCCCGATATCCAACAAGACGATGGTGACAGTGAGAAGAACGTCCAGCTCACTGCCCTTTATGAGCCAGTAACAGCCAGTAACAGCTGGGAGGGAAATCAGGGGGGAAAAAAAATCAAAAATTAACCAATACCTAATGTTTTATGGGGTCAGTGTTCAAAAGCACAAGCATATAAAAAAGAATCGTTCTGAAATGTGAAGTGTGATTGGACCATTGTTCCAATGTTTATTGCCCTTTAGCCTCTTAAAACTTTATTGGACAGCTATGGCATGCAGCATCATCACCCTTCAGTGCCAGTAAGGACGGAAGATGCTTGCAGTTCTCAAAGGTAGGGCACGCCCTGCATGCACAGTGCCTACATAAATCCCCCCTTTGGCCTCTTTTTTATAATCTTTTGAAACATCAAATTACACAGAGGACTAAATAAGCATTTTGTGACACTGTTCAACACAAATTAAGTCTTAAATTTCAGTGTAAAAGCAAGTCTGTACGATTAAAGACGCAGCAGCTGTTCGGACAATTTCCTGACCAACTAAAAATAAAAGTCTCCGAGATATTTGCAACCTGGTTTTAGAAACTAAGCAACAATGGGAAGAATAGATTAATATTCCTGAAACGCTGAATATCCTTCAGAGTACACAAAGGTCAGTCAGGGCACAGCTGTTAATCTGCAACAGACTGATTGACTTCTAGGCTTAAATGGCTGCTGCCTACAGCAGCTGCTCCCCAGCTGATTCCCGGGTTTGCTTTTTCTTTTAGATCCAAGTATTTGGGGGTGAAACTGATGTAAAAACTCTCAAAGTCTTAATGAAATCAAAGCTAATGTTTGTGGAAGAATTTGCTGATAACTTGATCAGTTTTATGAAGAAGGACAGGTGAAGACTCGTGTCCACATGTGCACAATGGAACATAATCTAGACCTGACGTGGCCTCACAGGTGTGATTCCTCATAAAGGTAAATCTGTTAAATATTGACTCGAAGGTGGTGAACACTTCTGCACTTATTTTGTATTTAATATTTGCGTCAGATAGATTAGATAAATATTTGTTCCCAATGCAACATTTAATCTTTAAGTCTTTTGGTTTTGTGTGAAGTGTCAAAAAAAACCTAAATGACATCCACCCTTCTTCAGTGTCGTAAAACGATAAAACATAAAAGTGGGAATGAATAATTTTACAGGCACTTTAGTTCAGCGTGCTGCACACGCCAGGTGTGGAAACAATAAAGATGTTAAAGCGAGTTACAAGACGTTCATCTTACCGTCCTACTGAAGAGCTGCGAGTGGAGAAGAGTTAATGCTTCACTGTAAAGTTAAAGGACAACCAGTCAGCACCGCAGAGTGTGCATTATATGTTCATTAGAAAAATAACAGCTGCAGCTGTTACAGCTCAATTTTAAACCATTTTGAGGCTTAAATATGCAGTAAAATGCAGCAATCACAATAAAATGTCATCAGTACAATTTAATGTGGTTCAGCGTTATATCCTGCGATGTAAACAACCTTTGTGATACATAAAAAGCTTTTTTTAGACTTTGTGCTGGATAAGTTTGCCTCAGTGAGGATTTTTAAACCGCGGTTTGTGGTGCTGTGAAACTGGATGCAGTTTGGTGCTAACTAGGCCACGGTGGGCTAGGATTGGCCTCTAGAGGAGTTAAACATGGCTTACCTGCATTTGGGTCCACGTGGAAAATTAAAGAAGCATGTGAGCAAATCTGCAGCTTCCCTTGTGTGGACTTTGACTTTGGGGGAACTTTCATGTGATTTCACCTCAACATCTTTGCGCATGTGCGACCGTACCCTTTCTCAAATCACAGATTTTCATCAGACTGACACTGGAAGTGATATTCAATCATTGTAAGTTTTAATATTTCTTGTTTCTCAAATGTAAAAATAAATTCTGTCTAATCTGTTCAATTCAAAATTCACAGTATCTGTGCTCCATGAAATACAGGGTTATTTTCCCTTATCAGTAAACCAGGCTAATGTTGACATGGACAAAACTAACTAATGACACCAAACCTCCAGAAAAGAAATCTCAGGAGGCGTTTGGGGTTTGACATTAAAAGCCGTAAGCCTCATGAGGCTGATTCATTTAGGAAAAATGGCACAGCATCACGCAGGGGCGGGGCTTGACGACAGGCAAGCCAGGCAGTTGCTTAGAGCCCCCGGCCAATGAGGGGGTCGCAGCCACTTATTTACAACGATTATTGATAGGCCTGGGCTCTCAGGGACCTTTGCTGGTCCCTGGACCTCACTTTGAGAACCACTAATCTATTTTTTTCAGTATTCACCTCAAATGTCCCAGAAATTGTGCATTTATGTGAGAGAGAGAGAGGTTTCAAAAGGATGCAGAGCAGGAAGAGGTGAGGAAGAGTGTGAGTGTGTGTTGACATTCATCACCCATAAAGATCCCCTCTCCAAGTTTTAATAAGACATATAAAAACGCTCTCCTTGGAATAATATTTGTGGCCAAATGTGAATTACCCAGTAAAATGTTTTATTGGGCCGTATTGTGTTCGTGACATCGTCTCGTACACACACCTGGAAACAAGAGTCCGATGGTTTGCCTGAAAAATACATTCAACATCGCATCAGTTTTCAAAGGAGTTCATGACAGAGATTTCCTCCACGTTCCCACTCAAACAGTGTGTACTTTAACGTATTTGATATACAACCGAAGTACAGAATACTTTTACTTTTTGTGCTTCATTTAAAGTCTGCTTGACAGAAACTTTTAAAACATGTCATTAATTTCTGCTTAAATGTGTTAAAAATGAATAAACTAATTCTGCAACACTTAAAGTGGTATTTCAAAGTACTTATAAGACATGTACGTTATTGTAAGTGTATTATAAGTGGTACTTAAGTGTACTTTTAAAAAGTGTGTGAAGTTACAGATATTTGTAATATAAAGCGTATTTATGAAAAGTATACTTTGTGATACACTATTAGTGTACTTTAATTTTACTTCATTTTAAAGTATATTTAAGTATATTTCCAACACATTGGTGATATAATACAGCTGCACTGCGAGTGTGTTTTGACTTCTCATAAATCCTGATTTTAAAGTTCGTAAAAACTTAATTTGCCAATTTAGCAACTATTTAACTCCAGGTATACTCAAGTATTACTCAAGTGGTACTCCAGGAGTACTTGAGTACACTTAAGTATACTTACTTATATGAAGTACAAAGTGTTCTCAGTGCTTCTTAAGAAGTGTAACTGAAGTATAACGTTGTTTTTCTTGGTCTGTAGCTCAGCAGCTCGTCTTTGTTTGTGGTCGGCTGTATTTCTGCAATGACTCTTCAGTGTTACGTAAGCTGCGCCTCCTCCTGCACCCTCCACGCTCCTGTTTGGCGCCTCCTCCTGTACCCTGCGCGCTCCTGTTCTGGCCTCATGAACTGTGAAGGTGTGTGCGGTGTCGTTCCCTCTGTGTGTTTGAGGAAAGGGACAGTGAGACACTCGTAGTAGCTCTTCAGGGGGCGTCTTATCGCTCTTTATCTGTCCCATCAGCTTTTATCTTTCTCTCTCCGTCTCACTTGTCCTTCATGCAGGCTGCAGTAAATTTTAAGTATCTTTCTGCTGTGGATGTGTGAATCAGTGTGAGAGGCTCTGTGTCGTGTCACGGTCGTTATCTCAGCTGATCTGACAGCAGATAACAATCTAATCTGATCCGTCTGTGTTTTATTTCGCCGTCTTAGCTGCAGTGAAAAATAAGGAAATGAAGATAAGAATCCTTTGAGAAACTGTCCCACTGGTGAACAAGAAGGCTCCAAATGAATGAGGACTCACTGAGGTTTCCATTGACCTTGACCCCCCCACCCCCCCAGCTTCTATAAAAAGGTTTATGGCTGCACATCTGCTGATCTTCTACGCATTTTCAGCCTTTATAAGAACTGTATCACCACTCCGTCAACAAAGTCAAATAAAGTGATCCAGAGTATTATATTCCTGACAGCAGAGCTCGCTCTCATTCACCTGTGATTATGGCCCAGAGGAACACGGAGAGGGTTCAGCCGGCTGCTGTATTTCCATTTACACCAACGATAGATTAAAACAAACACACAGAATAAGAATACATGAAACGGCTTTTGCTCAAATAAACATTAGATCTATGTATGTGTATATATATACGTGTGTAAGTTTCATGCTTCTAACATATTCCAGCTCCTTTTAGCGGATATGTCACAAAATAAATAAATGAATAATAATAATAATAATAATGATACACCAGCACAAACACACTGTGCTTCCACTAGTATGAAAATGGGTGATTATCGTTGACCTGCAACTTACTTTTTTCATTAATCAAGTAAGTTTGCCTTTAAAATGAGCTTTTAACAGGGCAGTGCTCTCCCTACAGCTCGCCTCCACTTCCTCCGTGTGACTAAAAAGACAGAAAACGGTCGTACAAAACTCACCTGTGTTCTCACGTAAGCGTTCATAAAGATGCTGACATGCTGATTCCAGGTTCGCTGCCTGTGTTGTCCTGTTTTATTTTTTTATTGCTTATTGTGAATCTGATGCAGCGACACGTTTCACAGACTGAAAGATGTGGAACGCTCCAGAAACACCTGTTTGGATCATTCCACAGGTAAACGGGCTGATTGGTAACAGGTGAGAGGGTCATGATTGGGTATGAAAGGCTCAGCCGCTCATAGAGGACGGAGTGAGTTCACCACTTTTTATGAACACATGGACTCAGAGACACTTCAGGAAACTGCTGTCAGTGAACAGTTTGTGTTTATTTACATATGTGTATGTATGTAACTTGCCACTGTGGTCTATGTGGGAGGGTTCACAGCACTCATAATGACTACCTGTACTCACCTGTTCACACCTCAGTAAGCAACTGCAGTACGCCATAGTAGAGCAGAGAGCAGAGAACTCCCCAAGGACATAACACTACTGCATCGTAATGCTTTATGAGCACCCTTGATGCTTTCTGATTAACTACATCGTGTCATAAAACACTGATCTGCCTCCTTACATACGTTTCTAATGTATGCACAGTGTTCAACAATGTGATGGATTTCATAATGCCACAATAAGCTGAGTGCACGGTTTCCACTATCAGCTTCATAGGATTATATCATATAATAAACTTTTGTACTGTAAGTAAGTGGTTATGCAGCGTAATAAAGCAGTAAGGCTAAAAGCCATTAAGATAAACCATGACATGAGACTGAAATCAGCCGTCAGAGAGGATTCCAAGCCACGTCTCAAGAGGCTTAAAAAGAACACACTCTGCTCTCTGCAGGATAACAGCTGTGCTCACCTGTGCTGTCGTAGGGATCTGGTTGGTGCTGGTTCAGACGGAGGTGCGCATGACAGGAGATGTTCCCCAGGCCCGGAGAGCAGAGCCGGCCGTTGGCGGGGTGGAGCGTGTCCACGGCCGTGCAGAGCAGCTGAGCTCGATGCCTCCAGCCACACGTTTGCTCTCCTCTGGTGTGTAATAACAACCATTTGGTGTGTTTGCTTCAAACAAAAAGACTCTGACTGACTTCTAGGTTTTTAAGAGCATGTCCTGCTCCATCACAAACACCACAAACTAAAGAAAGGACAGCGTCCCCCTTTGGCCAAATAACAGCACCAACTGTTCAGAAATAATTACCACACACTGACGTCTCTCTGACCTTCAGTGGAAATCAAATGATCAAAGCACAAACCAGCTTGTGGCTGTAGAATCAGACAGGTGAGCCTACAGGGGCCCGTGTGCTCTCTGACAAACTGCAAACAGTTTCTGACGAGCTGAGCTGACAGAGGAGGCCGATGCCCACCGGCTCTTTATCGGCCTTATGCGTCCACGGTGGAACCAATGGTGAGCAGGACCTGATGGAGGTGGCTGAGCCCAACGCTCACACTGAGCACAGTGAAAATAAAGACTGTGGTCAATGTAAAGTCAGTGAAAGCAGCACCAGCACGAGAGAAGAGTAAGTGGTTAACATGTGGTTCAATACCAAGAAGCTACTCTAGACGATGAAGACGGTATGAAGCGTCCCGCCCACTGCTCACATTAAAGATATATGACAAACAGATCAGCTGTGATGGCTGACGTCACATCCAGGTCCACCTTTAACTCATTATTTGGCCTTTTAACATGAGACCACAGCAGCGGCATCACGGCAGTAAGAGGACGAGCGCGTTCAAGAAACGTAGCCGTGAGTTAGCTGTAAATGCTAAATGCTACACACTCTGCATACTTTACTGTAACACAACACTTCTTCCTCTCCAGCCCGCTTCAGGCAGAGTTTCACTACACGACGGCGTCATCGTCCTCGTCCACACACTTCAGTGGACTTTTGGTCTGGTGTGGTGTACTGGTGTCAGCAATCTGGAGAGAGTAATATAATGTTTAACTATAAAGTTAAGAACAACCAGCCAACCACCAACACAGCGTTTCACATTTTATTAGAAAATAAAAGCGTGGAGCGACGTGGAGTCCATCGCTGACCTCCAGTCAGCTCTGAGACGTGTCCTTTAACCTGACGCTCCCTGTTACATGAGCGATGAAGCACCTCAGCAGGTAGATCCCCCAAAACTGGAGGGAGCTGAAGAGAAAGAGAAATGAAGGATGAAGAGAAATGTCACCTTTAAAGGTTAAAACTGGTGTTATCACATGTTTTTATCATGGCCCACAAATCCCATAAAAAGACTCAAACACATAGACTCATTTGCAGGAGTGAAACTTTGAAACTTATTATGGGATTTGCTGATCATAAGATGAGTTAAATACATGAAGGTGTGACGCTCACCTGACCAGGAACGGCTGCGGGAAGCAGCTCGACGTCTGTGTTTTCACCACATCGTGGAGATGCAGTATGTTTGTCAGCAGCGTCCCGTGCCGACATCTGTCAATCTTCGTCACCACCACCTGCACAGCGTGAGGATCAGGATTCAGCGTCCACACACACATTCCTCGAAGATGATCGTGTTAGAACATTTCTGTCTGGAAGCTCGTAATGACTTCAAACCTGCAGACGCACGGATGTAATAACGTGCACAGTAGGACCTTCTGTCGTTCAGCGCAGTCACATTAGGCCTCTCTGAGCTTCTCTTAATCTACTTTTGCATCCTATCCGACCTTTTTAAAGCCTGCTCCAGGTTTGAAAGCGACCCTTTCATCTCCGGCTTCCTTCGCCTTCGGCGGCGAGACTTCATCTCTGTTAAAAGCTGTACTGTCACAGCCTTAATAATGATCAAAGTGTTTAATAACCTGAGAGCATGAATAATTGACTGCAGCGAGCGCGCAGAGTGGAGGCGCTTCATTATAATGTCTCAGCGGTGGCATTTCAGAGGGGACAGCAGTTTTTAAATAGCTGAGTGAGAGCGTTCAGCATTAATTTACTGTGGACATAATGAGGAGGATTTGTGAGAAGGATGAGGAGGATGTGAGGAGGAGGGGTAAGAGCTGGTTACCACCTCCTCCACACTGCGCTGTCAGCATGTACAGCACGCAATCCGCCGTTCCTCTGCGCAGACTGGCCACACGTCTCCCCCCCGCCTGCAGACTGTTGGTTCGTGTCCCGACGGCTGCAGACGCTGTTGGATGTCTGCTTGTGTTTCTCTTGTGTGTTTGCAGCTTACAGGGCGGCTCAGGGAGGCGCTGTGCTCTAAGTCAGCGTCACCGTGTGGGCTGCAGAGCTCCTCATGTACAAGTCACAACATGTCACACACACTCACAAACACACACACACACACACACACACACCAACCTGCTATTTGGAAAGAGTGTGTAAATCACAGGATGTCTGTGTCGCAATGATTCACCGCCCGTGCAAACGTTTTAGGGCAGCAGCAAAGATTACCTTCACACTCCATTCTTCTGTTAATGTTTTCCTCTACGCTGACTCACTGTTTGATCTATAAAATGTCAGAAAAAGGTGGAAAAAGCTCATCACAGTTTCCCAAAAGCCTCGGGTGGAGAAGACTCAGGAAGCCAGCTCAGAGTTCAGAGGTCGGAGTCTGACACTGCCATTAACGGCTGAGGCTCTGAAATGCTTATAGAAAGCAGACAGAACTCAAAAGTAATGAGTACGAGGAACTGAGTAATTACTGCCTGTAGTTATATCTGTATATAATTAGATTGATTTAGAATTACTGCATTTATTTGGGTAACAGTTTTCTCCATCTATTCTGCTTTTTGACTGAGAAATAATGTGAATAATTCTTGTAATTTGGAAATCTTTTCAATCAAGATGATGTTATTATATATGAAGAATGTGTGTGTGTGTGTGTGTGTGTGTGTGCGTGCCGTACCACATATGGACGTCTCGTCTCCTCGCACATCTCCAGCGCGATCATGTCAGCCCTCTGAAGACCGACGCTGCCGTCGACCAGCAGGAACGTCCTCACCAGACTGAAAGATCACAAACAATCAAACAACAAAAAAAAAAGATGTTTGTTTTTCTTCTCCTGCGGCTCCTCGAGTGTTTTCTTCAGCTCAAATAAATTCAACAACAGTGCAGTGAGTACACAGCACCACCTAGTGGATCACGGCTCAATCCACAGGTGGTGCAGCGCAGATGGAAGCCGGCCCGTGCTAACGAGGCTGTCGTGTAGCTTTAGCCTGGTGTTAAGAGTCACAGCACCAACACAGACAGACCTCATAACCACGTCTGCATGCACGCCGTTCCTCTAGATTCACTGCGACGCCTTTGCTCTCCGGGGTGACACTGAGTGCACGGTCTCCTTTCTGACTGGGCGACAGCAGCATCTGGACTGCGGCCGGTCAGCTGAGCAGCCGGACTCTTTGCTGCAGAGCCACGCTGCTGAATGAGAGCAGAGTGCGGTTTGGTTTGATCGTCTGGCTGAAACAAGCGAGGCCTCCGCTGAAAGAGACGCCGTCTACTCGGCGGCATGTGTGGCTCCAAAGCCTGTTTGCATCACCCGGCACTAACGGGGCCTTCATAAACGTGCAGGCGAGCCCTGCCGTGTGCACTGCAGCCCCTCACACCGTCACAGAGGCTGATGCCATCTGCTTTGTCATGAAGCTGTGTGTTACAGTCACAGTCAGAACGCCTGGATCTCTGAGAACTCTTCATTCAGCCTGAGAGGAGAGAAAACGTGCGTCTGTTCTTCTGAAAGGTTTTTCAGATGCTCCTACAGTCACAGCTGCTTTCCTTTCATGATAAATGAACTTAACGTTCTGGACTTTCTTGCTCCAGTGACGTGTTTTTGATGGTTTCTGCATCTTCAGTCTCATTTTATCCAAAGAATGTGAAGCTACAGTCAACGATGTGCTAACCTGCTGACTGACTGTAGAAAATTCATTTAGAGTAAATCATAAATATTAATACACCACAGCCGGATAATCATTAATGGATCTTCTGACAGAGAGCTCTTTGAATTAAATACAGTTTTTGGCATGGTGAATGAATTTTACCTCCCAAAGTCTGACTCATACGGTGGAGGTTACTTCAAGAGACAGATGGTTAATGAGAGTCTTACTTTGGCCCTCAGGACATCCATCATACGTGTGTGAGGGTCATTTATTCTCTCTGTTTGTGCTGAGATCACGTGACCACGCGTCAATACACGGACTAGCTAACGAGAGCCTCACTTTTTCCTGGTGTAGAGGTACGGCTCCACCATGTCCACAAAGTCTCTGGGCGCTCTGTGTCCATACCCCGGCATGTCGACGACGGTGAAAGCTTTGCCCACTCTGAAGAAGTTCATCTTCTTTGTGTGACCCTGAGGAGAAAAGCAAGCAGACAGACTTTAAGATGTTCAGTTAAACTCTGAACACAAGCTGGTGTCTTTCTAAAACACGCTTTTTAATCTGACATTCATTTACAAATAGACTTTATAGCAACACGTCATCGGTCTGACTGCAGAGGCTGAGCCCTCAGAGAGTGACACACACGCTGCCAGTCGCTTAAGACACTCACTGGAGTTTTGGACACTCGGACTTCTACCTCAGGACTCAGAGCGAAGAGACCTTTGATGAGAGACGACTTTCCCACGTTGCTCCTGCCGATGAAACACACCTGAGAACACACACAGGCAGCGCTGCTGTAATGGGCCGTGTTACTGCGTTAATGCTGGAATATTTTCATCTCAGGTTTCACTGAATTCACTGAGCGAACATTTTAACCGGCACACCTGCTCTGCCTGTCACGGGCCGCTCCGATTGGCTTCTAACATTTTGCTACTGCAGCGCCAACGACCGCCAAGTCCCACAGGACACGGCTCGGGCTCATCCATCTCCACGACACAAGACAGATGGATGGAGGCCGATGCTGCCAGTAAGCCTCGAATACATCATCCTCTGACAGAGCGCAGAGGCAGAGTGGTAACTAACTCGGCATGCCAAAGAGACCCCGCCGTCCAATCAACACAATGTTCCATTCTGAACCCTCCACTGAACACTACTGTCTATAAGGTTATAAATCTGCTCATTTATTATCAAGCGTCAACTCGTGCTTAATTATGTATGAGGCTGCGGGAGGGCGAAAAGACATTACGCTACATTTTTCATTTCAGTGTCCATGTTTTGGGTCGAGGAAGGGCAAAGCGAACAACTTCACGTTCAGCATCCTCACTCACTTAAACACACACCTTCTCCTTCTGTTACTCTTGTTCTACATATTATTTTCAAGCACAGCTGAAGCCACTAATAATCCTGCCTGGTGAGTCAGGCGATGGGAGGAGGCGGGCGAGGCTCGCTTGAATTATTCTGTGAGCGGGTTTAAGGTTAGAGACCGCTGGCCTCTTCGTGACACTCGAGCATGAAATAATAAACTCTATCTCTGTTTGATTTGGTTGTCTCCAATCTGACGGGTCCACTGCAGTGTGAAAACACTCCAGACTGTCAGTCTGACAGTGATAAAACATCCAAAAGGAGTTCTGCTCGAGGCCGAACCGACAGAGAATAAGAAGTCACTTAAAAAAAAAAAGAAACCTCCTCTCATGAATTTTACATCAGCAGAGTTTGTCAATTCTGTCTGCTTCACAAAGTTGCTGCACAATTTGTTTTGCAGGAACAAAGAAAGTGGAAACGACTTTCAGTGAACTGCATCAGATGAACAGGAAAACAAGATCGGTGGCGTGTTCTTCACCGTCTTCCACAACAAAAGGAGCTCTCCCTGGTTACCTGTTCAGGAGGCACCTGCAGCCTTTGGCAGGCGCTCAGACTGAAAACAGCCCTGCATTAAAACACCACAGCGTGCTGCTTCATGTGACCCAAGAGACGTGAAATATGCCAAAACAACAAGAGTTTACTCTGAAAAATGAATCTTTCACTGCGACACTTATGAGGTAAACAGTGTTGATCTTACAGAGTTATCTACCAGGAAGGTGTGCCTGCACGCGTGTGACTGGTCAATGCAGCATCTCGCAGGACGACGTCATGGATGCAGCAAAAGTTAAGCTGGGTTCAAGCTTTATGACTGTGTGGTTCTCTGAATCTACTCATGAGCAGATCGTGTTGTTAAGGAGCCACGAGAGCAGTGCTCTCCAAACAGCTCTTCAATTATTCTTATGTGCAGATTTCTAATGAAAACAGTGTCGGGTGAAGGGTCCCATCCATGAAGTCAGTCAAGTTCCTTTTAGTTAAATCACAGTTAACGTGGGATTAGACTGAACTTAACAACAGATGTGTAAACACTCAGAAGAGTCTGTTTGGAGGGGCCTCAGCAGATATTTGGAGCTGTCACACCCTAAAGGAAACACCAGATGTTTCAATTATATGATGTGAAGCTGACACTGAGGTGTCTTTAAGATGTTTTTCTACACTTTTCTGAATAATTGTCTCCCACTCATGAACAATTTTTCCAACAGCCCACGTAAACCTTCACCTTTGCTGCTCTGAGACACCTGACATGGCTCAGTCTGACCGCCCACTAACCTCTGGCTGTTTCAGTGGAGGTATGTGGTCCATCCTCTCTGCAGAGATGTAGTAATCGATCTTATGAGACTGTGAAGAGCAGAAGAGCTTTTCCGCTTCAACCATATCCTCCAAACTGGGATGAAAGAGCTGGAACTGTGTCGCGTCCACAGACCTGAAAATATCATTCAAATCAATTGAACCATCCAAGCCAGGACATGAAAGAATATGTCTCATTCTTCATATCTTCAGACAATACAAACACATGTGCCCTTATACAATCTAATCAAATCTTACAAATGCACACAAATACAGTACCTGTGCAGGTACGCCTCCAGATCGCTGAAGGGATAAAGCAAGCTTTGGACTTTCTTTGGGGGAAGCAGAGTGGCTTTCTGAACGGAAGCAAGTTTATGGACACTCTGCCGGGAGACAGTGAAACCTTGAGTCCCAGGCCGAAGCCGGAGACACAGCCGGGGACAAAACATCTTCCTCTGCAGAGCTCAGATCTGCCCGCGGCGGAGAAAAGGACGTCAGTCACAACAACGGCAGCCACATCGACTAAATTCAACGTTTTAAAAATATCACTGCGAATTCAACTTCTTTGGTCAATAAAAATAACAGTCACAGGTGTCTACCTGTGTCTCCTTGCTTAGAATGTGTGATATTTTCTTCTAAACTTGATTTTGTCCCTAAACAGACAGCGTTATGGTCAAGTGCATTGGTAGCTGCTAAGTTAAGGCTAGCAGGCTAGCAGCACAACATTAGCATAGCATCAACAATACGTTGGAAATTAACGACATAAATTTAGAAATGCGTGTTTATTTAACGACTCACCTGAAGTTCAACAGCTCCACTGCTCACTAACTGAATATTAAAGCATGTTTTGGAAACAACGGAGCGTTACCCGCTGTTATCATGACTGTTTCCTCTGTAAGTTTTCACAGTCCTCCATCTTGCGTGCAGCGCTTAAAGGAGTCCGACTGAAACAGTTCCGTGGTGCCAACGGTTCCTCTTCAAGTTATTTCTCCGGTATTTAATAAACCAATTGAAATAAAGTAACAGGATAAAAACGCATGTAGCAGTATGTATTTTTGTGTTTGTTGTATTATTGTGTATGTAAGAAGATAAAACATCACACACACATTCCTGCTATAACTGCTTGGACATCTAGCTGTGATATACTTTTAGTGGTAATTCACTTGCAGAAAAATGGATTTGTACAGTAATTCCGGCTAATAATGCTATTACAGATTCCCCTGCTTTAATTTAAAACTCATAAATCTAAGAGAAAATGTTTTTTATTTGTGCATTTTTGTAAATGTGGGACAGCTCAAAACATAAGCACAAACCATTATTTAAACACTTGTGTGACACTTTGCCCAATCCCAGCATGCCATTTCTGTGAAGATATGTCACATGAGCGTGAGACCTTGAGATTCAAGTCGACAACAATGGGATGAGACTCTGAGGAGGCTAAATCAAGGGGCGTTGTGATTACATCTCCACTGTGCTATTCTAACATTGCATAGGGTGCTGGATCATAATGAATGGGCATGAATCCTCTTTTAGATTCAGCTACATTCTTCACATTGATGCATGGCTGGTGAAACATACAGAAACATTCTTGTGTTCCTGCTCTTGGATGAAAAAGGTCTTGTATCCGCTGGGGAAGGCGCAGTTCTAGCTGTCACATACATCCTCCATCACCCTCTTGGTGGGGATTATTGAGGATTATCATACTGACGTTTATGAAGCGTACGCCAAAGAAATGTCTTCATAAATTTGGTTATAGGAGGTGGCAGTGATAGGAGCGACTCCAGGCTTCTCCCCCACTCTGCATTCTTTTACACTGAGTCTCCCACTAGGAAATGGAGTCTCACCAATAGACATGTTCGAGCGGTGGTCAGGTTTCACAGGTTCATGCACACAAAGCGCTTAGAGAGTATTCTCCACATTCCTCCCCACGGGGAGAAGACATCAGTTGTACGATTTATCCAGCTTTGATTAATCGCTTGAAATGCAATTTTATTTTGAAAGGTAGAATATTTGACTCGCTCTGGGAATCTCTCTTTAAACTTCACAATTCATCACCCTCTTCGTTGAGCCGTTTCCCTCCACATGGTGGCAGTGCAGACCACTGGAAGCGTCACTGCGCGCTCAGGCTGATATGTTGAATGTCTGCCTGCACCACCTTGTGCCAATCCTCCCTCTGCTCCATCTGGGTTTTATGACCTGATGTGATTCATAGTATGTTCACTGAGCAAATTAATTCACAGATATCCAATTACAGCCCTCATATTTCCCCTGCCTTTTTGCATGTGGCAATGTGTCTTTTCATTCATCAACCATTTAAGAGAATATAGATTTCATATGCACGGAGTGCTGTATTAAAATAGAAAATTAAATATGTGATTGATTTATTCTGTCAGTTTCTGTCTGCCTTTCATGCTCCTTTATTGTTTGTGTGTCTTGCACATCGTTGAACATGTGTTCAGCAGTTAATTAAATAGCTTCGACTGGAATATGAATAAGACGAAGAGTAGATTCATGCTCCCTGGATTACTTAGCAAATTAAAGGCTGGTAGCTGCATTTCTTTAACGTTTCATTACTACTGAGGGAGATGAAAGTAGAGGGAATCACCACCACGGACAGCTGATGAAGTGCTTAATAGGTGGAGGTTTTTAACCGTTAGCATTTATATGGCTTTTAGCACAATAGAACCATTCAAACCTCACAAAAACACACTTCAACAGGGTTTTTAAGAGGCACTTGTGTGGGAAACAAGACAGTGAGGAATATATAGCAACAGAGAGGACAGATAAATGATGGAGGGAGCAGAGAGGAGGGGACGAGCGGGATAGGCGGGGGCGGGGAGCAGAGGGGAGGCGGCCATGGGTGCTCCCATGACTCCATCGCCCCATCCTTCACTGTGAGCCAGAGGATCAAATGCCAGACCAATCAATCGTCCACCAAGCAGACACCTACAGCACAGGCCATGATGGCATTTACCTCCCCAGGGTGCATATCAATAAAATAAAAAAAAAGATATCATACAGAATTGATTGTTCCCAAACAGCCTGCCCACCCACACCATCACGCCAGCCTCTCCCCGTCATCATCATTTGTTCTTTGGCTCTTTATTCGCTCTGTCTGCCTCTCTCCAATCCCTCGGCTTTTTGTTGCTTCTCTGTCTGTTGCAGCTCTTTTATTGCGCTTGATTGATGCGCGGCAGACGAGGTTTGCAGGGTTTTCGAGGAACGGAGCGGGAAGCGCTTTTGGAGACCTCTGGGTGTTTTTTTTGACAATGCAGCGTGAGGAAGAAGTCCAGCTGCAACGCCGACCAGCCACCCACCCACACCCACGCACACACACTGATGACGCTTTAACCTGACGCTGAATTATCACACGGCTTGACCCAAGTGACCTTTTCAAACCCATTAAACCATTCATTTGCATGTTAACCACTGAGGCCCACCCCCGCTGCCCCCTGCTCGGCCTCTGATACCTCCCGCCGCGATGTGACGGGGGCACAATGGGACGTGCGCCACCAGAATATCAAAGCCCCCCTTGTTCCTTGCTTTTGTTTGTCCATGAGGATGAAGTGCAGGAGAGTTTATCAAGTCGGGAGGTCAAACCGTCAATACGCCTCACGCAAACACACACACGGCTGTCACATGCGCTCGCCTCAAGGGCAAAAAGACAACTGCAGATTAACACGCTGCACTGTTCTGTCTGCCCATCTGGTCGGGCTGAAGGCTGTCAGGCCGAACACCTGTGGCGAAAACCCTCCATCTACCACTGGTCAGCATGTGAGGAAGAGGAGAGGAGAACTCTGCTTCCGCAAGCAAATGCTGTATCGCTTAATCACGCCTGAGCTTTCTCCCTCCAGCGTTTCCACTCTCATTACTCTCCCTGCCTCTGCTCAGTACACAGAACAGTCAGAGGAGTGGCCGCCCTCGCTCTCGTGGAAAAGGGAAAAAGGCGCTGTTCCACACGCGGTGATTCACCCAGCTATAACCTGCACATCAATAACGTTCACACTCCTCACCAAACTGGAGCTGAAAAACTGACCCTGAAATATTTAATAAGAACTGCAATAAAGTATAAATCACAAGCTGTTGTGATATGAGTTGCACAGCGTCCTATTTAAGATCCGACGAGCCACAGTGTCTCTCCTTGTTCTCCTGTGTCTCTCTAAGCATCTCCCATGAATACAGCATAAATATTTTGGCAGGTGGTGTTTGGAGGATATTAGAGCACAAGCGCCGAGGGATATCGATTTTGCTTTAGCGGCCAAGAACCATGGCTCTACTGGCATCGATACGTCGAGGAGATGAGGTTGAATGAGGAGGAATGACCTTGAGCCAGGAAGCGATCTCGACAAAAAAAGCTGCAGGAAGGAAATGCAGAGAAACAAAACACTGAAGATGTCAGAGCGCAGAGACTCAGGGGTGACACTGCGAGGTCTGCAGAGGGATAATAAGGCGAACAGCAGAGATCAAGATTTTCGAGTATCTGATGTTCAAAGCAATCCCTTTTCCGTCTGATTCCTATTGATTTAGGAGCAGTTTTCCATTTGGGGAAGACACCTGAATGTCTGTTCAGGCTGGAATTTCAGTACTGCGAAGATACACATAGATGTTCCTGTGCGTCAGGGTGAAATGGGCATCCTCAGGATGAAGGAGAATCCCAGAGCAGCCGGCGCAAACATCTCTCAAATCTCAACAGGTTATCACTCAGAAAAGGAAAAAGTACACGCTCACGTTGCACGAGTACAAAAGAAACAGGCGCACAAACATCTCCCAATGACAGCAGCACATGTTCCAGCGCTCAGAGGAAGCTTTAGAGGTGGGTTAGAACGCGTCTCTGCTGGAAGACGTTTATAGTGTGTTCACAGCCGTGCTGTTGTCAGTTGTTCACATGAAAAGTGACAGAAATAGAAGTGTAAAGAATGAAAATAGAGAGCTTGACAGAGAAGTTCAAACCCGGCGTACTTTCTCACCTGAAGTGAGTGTGAATGTCGGATTGTCTGTTTTAGAAGTTACACAATGTTTTGGACGCAGCCCGTCGATTTTAGGTTAAGTGAAGTAGCAGCACCGCGGAGTAAAAATACTCTGTTACAGGTAAAAGTAGGCTGTAAAAGTATTAGCAACAAAAAGTACTTAAAGTATCAAAAGTAAAAGTACTCATTAGGCAGCAGAATGACTCCTGTTACTGCAACCGTGGAGCTAATTTTAACCGCCGTGCTTTGTATACGTTAGCATTTGGGTTCAACCTTTTATAATATATCACTTCAGAAACACATTAAAGGTCCAGAACAGCTCTTCACAAATACTCAGGTAAAGTACATCACTCAAGTCGAGCACTTGAATAAATGTACCTGCTTTGCAGCAGTGCTTCTGTGTACTGGCTCCAGCTTCGGCTGAGCGAGCACTGCGGATGTTTCTCCTTATTGCTCTCACAACTGAATTCACAGCGATCACTTCACGCTGAACCGTAGGAGTGTTTACAGCAGTCGACAACTCTTTCAGTCTGCAGACGGCATGTGAGCGCTGTGTTGAGTCAGAAACGAAACCCTGTTGTTCAATGGGGAGACAACTTCGGAAAAGCTAGAACTTCCTCTCTAAAAACCGCCGTCTGACCCCGTGTTTTGATTCCTGGAGCATTTTTGCAAATCTGTTTATTTCGGAGTTACAGTCTATTGCAGGTCAAGGGGAGGTGGGGTCTGATTTTACATGCTCCAACAATAAATAACACTTGAAACAACAGGCACAGACTTGACCTTTCTCTTGCTGGGTCACATGGAAATGCACCCGAGACCAATTAAAAACCGCGGGGACGCCATTCTGTCAGAGGAAACGCCGCTGCTGCTGTACAAAAGGTAGAAAACTGCGTGCTGAGGGGTATGGCAATTTGCCTGCGAGCTAATAGGCCTGTATCCACGAAACCTTGAACTTGTTTATTCATCTGAGGCCTTCATCCATGTGAAAATGAGGTGTGAAAGCACAGAGGTACTCCTACACGTCAACCCTGGGCTGGTTATCAGCGCTGTGCTGTATGGTGCAACTCTGTGAGGCAACCACTTAGGTCATGTTTCAGGATTTAGACTGCTCCCTGCTTCAAGAAGACCATTACCACTGCCAGCACCTCACTCGCTCTGCTCTCTATCGCTTGTCTTTGTCTGTCTCACAGTCCTCCACCCTCCTCTTTGTGTCTTTGTGTCTTTCATTCCACATAGATGATTTATTTTGCTTCTCCCCTCTCCTCCTCCAGTCCTCGGCCGCCCCCGGGGTCAGCGCCGAGCTCCATCACTCTGTCTGGATTCTTAATCCCCGCGCTGGAGACGCCCGTGCCAATACAGGAGAATAACAGATTAAAAAACACAGCCCGAGCCTCGGGTATCTCCCCTTTTTCTCCCTCTGCCTCCCCCGTCCTCACAACAGATAAGTGGAAAAATAAACTCGGGGAAGCTAAGCTGGAGTTGAGAGGCGAGCCATCGAACCAGGGATGACAGAGAAGCTTCCAGCACGGTGGTTAATGAAGGTGATGCAGCAAAGCGAGGCCCTCTGCAGAGGCTCCCTGAGTTATAACACTGGAGCCTTGGGAGGTGACACGACTGCAGGCGGGAAGGTTTCCACTTGGCTGCAATTGTCTAAGGAAGATACATGGTTGACCCCAGACAAAAATATAAGTACCAGAACATAAATATAATGAAACCCGAGGCTCAGTTTTATATAACCAAAAATAATGGCTGTTTCACCTATAGGAGGTCATTGTCAGCCTTGGCTCCAGAGCGAGTGGAGAGAGGATGGAGTATTCCGGTTAATGGAGACAGAAAATCCAAGCGATCTTATTAGAAAGAATCTAAAAATAAGAACAGGGAAGGAAGGAAAAAAATCTGGCAAAAGGGCAAGAAAATTTGTAGACTCTGGAGGTTGTATTCACAAAAACTCCCACACCAGCGTGCCTAACCGCTGATCCGAGACCAGTTCTGCTACGAACACATGCTGGTATTTGCATGACTTCACAACCCAACCAGTGACCTTAAACCAGAATCTTTAACAAAGCGGCTGCAGCCCTTTCATTCTGATAGGAGACCCCTGTCCTTGTTGGGTGAGAGATGGGCGGGGGGGGGAGGGGGGAGGTGGCGCTGCTACAGGAGAGATAATGGCCGTGTCAGTTTCACACCGCTCTCCTCATAAAAACTGAGCCAGGAGGACGCTGAGAGGGAGGAGGTGCATGTGCACGAGGCTGTCCAGGCACGTCTGCGTACGCTCGAGTGCATGTTAGCTTCATCCGTCTGATGCCAGCGTGGAGCTTTGGTGCATACGTGTGCTGACTGTGACACTCTGGGAAAGCTACATGGAAAATGAGCTAAGCTAGCTGGTTACTCTACATGAAGTGAAGCTAATGTAGCAGGCTAAGCTACAGCAACACGAATAGTTTACTACATCGAAGCCACTTATTTTACATCGATCCAGTGATCAATATCACTGTCAGTCAAACAGTGGAATTGCAGCATTTCCTTTTCTGACACATAAACACAGAGAGGTTTGCTGTGATTTGATGTTGTCTGTAAAGAAGAACATGAAATCACAGCAAACCTCTCTGAACATTAGCATTGTTAGCCTGGTGTGAAAAAAGTGGGGTCTGGTTTAAAGGACAGGCTCGCATATTTTTGTCAAGTTTCTAACTCTAATAATTAGGCCACACTTGCACTTCTATAAGGTGAAGACAATGGTTTGATGTGTAGGGGCTGAAATTAGACTTCACTGCTTCAGGTTTGTGTTTGACTGTAACAGATTCATCGTATATTGGATTTATATAGAGAAGTGAGAACAAATACAAATTCACATCCCAGCGTTTCTGCTCCTCAGTTGTTGTCACCAGGCTTTAAAGCGCTGCTAATTCGTCGAAAAAAGGTCATTAGTCTGGGTTTTAATGAAGAGCTCTGGCGTCCCAGATGTCTTTCCCACCCTCAGGAGCCAACCAAAGCACTTCTCTGTGATTCTCCACTCTTAAAATGAGAAATATAAGTACTGGTATCATGCTTTGAAGAAAGAAAGACAGAAAAGAAAAAGTTTCTTTCAGTGTGTGTGTGTGCTTGTGCTTGCAGGCTTATTGTCCACTCCTCCACACCTCTGTGACTCTGAGTGGGGACGGTAGGGTGCAGGGTGGGGTGAGGAGGGACACAGTGTCCTCCAAATCACCGTCACCCTTCCTCCTCCCTCTCTGTTCCCTCTGGCACTAAAGAAAGTCTCAGGGCCGTGACGACAGGACATCCCTCTGCCGTGGCTTCCCTGCAGCTAGCGTACTCATTGTGACTCGCTGGACTCTGACGGCACAGCCTGCACTCACAATGTGTTTATTGGACACGGCTGCATGTGGCACTTCACCCCCCGTGAGTCCCCGGGCCCCTGAGCTCCGTCTGTGTGGTGCCGATGGGAGGCGGGGGCCCCGGCTGGACGGTGAGGTCATCTTTATGGAGATGATGTGGTGGTGCTGCGGGAGAATCCAAGCCAGGCGGAAGCGTTAGCTGCTGAACTTTGTCTGTCTTTGCTGTATTTTGTGCTGCCCATGGCCAGTCTGGGTCACTCACGTCTTTCCACTGACTTCGTTGGCCACGTTTAAAATTGCTTTGGGTCTGAACGCCTTATCAGAAAAGCAGCTCTACATGCTGAATAAAGAAATAAATGGTGTTTCTCTGAATGTGTCACAATCGGCCCCTCTGAGCCACGTTCCCACCTCTCCGAACACGTTCAGCTCAGCAGGCTAACGTGGACGAAGCTAAACCAAAGCAACGGACAGATTCTGACCTGATGGTGGCGCAAGAGGGAACGTTACAATTCACGCTGTTAGGAATGACTGTAAGAGCCATATTCATAAAGATTCAGGGTCAAAAATTATTATGGCCACCTGGTGTATTTCCTGTTATGTGCCATTGGGTGTCGCTGTCCTGTCGCAGAGAGCGCAGGTATTTAGGAAGGTCACCTCGCCTTGTTGGGTGTGTTGTTTTTGACCGCTGTGGCGACAAGCGGGACAGAGGAACCGTATGATATGCTGTTTGTTCGGACTATGTATTCACTGTGCACACGGAAAATAAATGGATTGTATCATGGAGCACAGACGAAACAATGCAGCAGACGGTAAGGTGTCGTTAGCGCGTCAGCCAGGTCAGTCCTGGGAGTTAAACACCTCAGTAGCTTGGTATCAGACCAAGCTCCTACACTGACAATCAGTTCAAGAGTTATAAGGACATTTCGCTCTGAACCAGAAATGTCTGCTGCTGTTGCCAGATGAAAACTCGGGCCGTCACCAAAGTCGGCAGCCGAACGCCACGATAAACGTTGGCGCCGGCATGTTTCTGCTAACCACGGATTTATTGAAATTTCATCTCTCTTTATGTTCAAACCTTACGTCTCTTAAGTTTCGGTTTTTAATTTTATGTTGTGACAGCGCTGTGGCTGAGGTCTGGTTAGGGCTTGGAAAAGATCACGTTTTGGCTGAAAATACTCAGTTTTGTCGGCACCAACGTGGCTCGATCAACGGTCTGCTGCCCGGCGCTCGGCTCGCCTTCATCACTTTCATACCTGTCATAGAAACGTATGAAATGCACACATTTAACATATCTGTGCTTCGCAGAAACGCTTAAAACCAACATTTTATTCTGGCCACCGGGCTGCATCGAAAACACGGCCAGCCAGCACCATTGCCATCCCTCAACAAAAATGGAGAAACAGGAAGAATAAATGGCTCATAATGAGGCTGTAACCTGACAAAGCCTCACAGCAAACAGCCCACAGAGAGACAAGCTCTGCCGGCGCTCCCACCCTTCCATCCCTCTCTGTGTTTGTGTGCCACTCTCCTCCGAGCGTGGAATTTGCCGCCTGCGACTCTTTCTCCTCGCAGTGACAACATGCTGCCCACTGTCTTGTTAGAGCGGTGATTGATTGAGCGGGCCTGGCAGTTCTGAGCCCCCTGCTCGGTTCATTTGTTATACATTTATAGTTCATAATCCATCTGCTCTCACCTCTTCACATTCCATGTGATTTTTCATCCTCCTTTTGTATCAGGGGGGTCATTTTTCTATACGGCTGTGATAGATTGTTTAGTGTCTGCTGTCTATAATTGGCCCAGATAGTGGGAAGACTCACATGTGTTTATCATTAGAGCCTGTGTGGAGATCTCTTCATCATCGCTCACAATGGACGTCCAAACTCCAGTAGCTGAGCTGAATTGATTCATTAAGTCAGGTTGAGGGTAGAGGAATGCTTCTTATGGTAGTTTGCATGAAGCATTTCACACCATGGCTAAAAAAAAAGGTGTGTTTAGGCAGCTTTCCTGATATCTTTATTTCAACGTGGCGTTTATCCTTCCTGCATGTGACCAGCAGGTGGCAGTAGAGGACCATGCATGAACGCGCTGCGGCTGAGTCATTCAGAGTTTACCATCTGTTGCTCTGCAAGAGTTCCCAGGAGATGCCAGACACGGGAGGTAGACTTAATGCTTGTTACTCAGGCTCATCCCAGTTTTTATTATTATTGTTTTCATTATTTATCTCCACAGCTCTCAGCCCTGTTTTTCCCGGTCACTTTTAAAATTGGGGTTTGAATTACAGAGCCGGAGGCGCGCTGAGGTTTCCGCGCCTTTCCAACCTTTTGGCTGAGAGAAAGCGGGATAGAATAAAATCCACTTGAAAAAAACCCCTTCATCACGCATAATTGATTTTAATGATAGCTTAGCATTATTTTGAAATGAAAAACCCAAATCAACAGCTTATGAGCTGCACACAAGCCAATGCGAAATCACCCCGCCTGCCAATGAGTTGTTTCTGGGAAGTTGTCGCTGCAGAAGCAGCTTCTCACCTTAGAAATGAAACGACATAGAAAAATATTCCATGAGCTTACAGTAGCACAAACTGCAGGAAAGAGGTTAAACAACACTGTAAATGTATTTCAAATACAGCAGCCACAAGAATTTTCTGACCTCAATTTGTGGTTGCCTGCCAAAAACAGTTGTAGAGATCTGGGATTAATGTTGACCTATTTCCTGAGGAGGGATTTTTCAGATTTGTCAGCAGAACCTCTTCACCTATGCTCAACCGTGAGCGATAAAAACCCAAGTCAATGTTCTGAAAAAGTTCCCATTAAAAAAATAACTATCGGGTTTCACATGTTGCCTCGGATGTTGTATGAACGAGTCAACAAAGCTACAGATGTTTTGGGAAACTGGGGAAAAAGCCTTAAACAGAAAAGGTTTAGAAGGAAATTCATTGGCAAGCAAAAGATTTTTCTATTACAAGAAGAATGTGCATTAAATTCTGGCTTTTCAAATCTCCTCTGTGCTTCTATTTATCATATTAAATGGTGAAAATGCTAAATAGCACCTGAGTTCAATGCAACAAAAGTTCAAGTTATCATTGCAGAAAAGGACTCCAGGCTTTGTTGATCACAGAGATGAGAAACATATGTTTCTCTGGTAAATTATAATATCTCAGCAGCTATTCTGGTGATGATCAGACAGAGGTGCTCCAAAAATAAGTGTCTTTTCAGTGTCAGGCAAGGACCCGTCCTCAGCCCCCTCAGTGGGTGTTGTAATCTGTATGGATGACTGGCCTCTATATGTGTGTGTGTGTGTGTGTGTGTGTGTGTGTGTGTGTGTGTGTGAGGCAGGCGGGACAGAGGCAGAGAATCCTCAGACAAAGCGAGGGAGGTGTATAATGAGAAAGAAGGAGCTGGTGGAGGAGGTCTGATTTCTCTTGCCGTGCCACTGAGTGCACTCCTCGGAGCTGCTGAGGCCCCGGCGGCTCGCTCCTCCTCTTTGTCCTCATCGCTCCAGAGGACAGCGCTGCTCCGGGAGGTGCCGAGGATCCTTTTGGCTGCGTGCACAGCCAGCCATGTTGGAATAAATCTGTCCTGTAGCTATAAGCATTATCTCCTGAGCCCCGCGCTGGCATACTGAGCTACAGCTCAGGCGGGGACGATGCCATGCAGACAGGGGGAGGCGCTGAAAGGTGGAGGAACGGGTGGAAGAACGGGAGGGTAAACAGATGGAGCACTGAATTATAGTAAAGGAAACATTTTGCTTATTTGCAATGCTTCTGACAGTAAGTGAGAAGATTGATACGGAGGAGGTGTTTAGCGTAGCTTAGCATAAAAACTAGAGGAAGTGAGGAAACTTACATAACGCATGTTAGCATGTTAGCATGATGAGCTAGGCTAACCACTTTGTGACACCAGCTTCCTTCTTACCTCACAGACTGATATCAATCTTTCACCAAACTCCAGACAATAAATCTATTCCTTTCACAAATGGAGTGACAGAAGGAGAGCAGGATTAAAACTTTGGACAATGGAAAATACTAGTTTATGATTGGCTGGTGGGCGTCCATTAAGGTCACATGTCAAGATTATTGTTGGCTGTTCTTGACCTTGGAAATAATAGTTTATCGAAAGAAGATTTTCTCAAGGTCCCCTCGAGTTGTCGAGGAAATGGCTCAGTCTTCTTGACATGACCTGAGTGTGCTACCTCGCTCAGGTCACAACAGGAAGTCATACACAGCAGACAATAACCTCGGGATCTGCTGAAGGATAGTTTATCTGCATTGGACGTGAATGTCCGTGATCATGTTCCAGCCACGGACGAACTCATGGTGCAACAGTAACTCACATCAGGACACTTCAAACCAACACAGTCAGTCACTTTTTAAGGCACTGGGTTCCTGCTCAGCATCACAGTGTGAAATGGTCACACTGTGGTTAGGTTCAATACATTATTTCACTTACAAAATAATCAACCTTCACTTTAGGTGTCACGCAGGACGTACTGTCCTGTGTTTGTCCCATCCAACCACCCCACCTCCTTCCAAATGTGTTTTGTTTACTGCTTCAGTTTGGTGTGTTAGGGCTGAGAACAGGCTGCTCGCAGAAGTCCACTGGCCTCTCCTGCACATTGAAAAATGAAGCTAAATGGGTACCCAGAGCCTTGGCCAAGCATCCATAAGGAGAGGTTCTTCAAACGTACTATAACCACTGCTCTTAACCGGTGTGTACAGATAACCATGGCAACAATACTTGTGCTTCATGCTGCAATTTCTTGTTCTGCCTTTCAACAATCTTCAGAGAACATGCCTGGTTTTGCTTTCAGGTGGAAAGAGCAGCAGCGACGGTGCTTGAGACAGAACAGCGGGAGCATTTCTTGTGGCTGCACTGCATATTTGTCCATCGACGGCATTCCGACGCTGGAAATTAGTGTTTGCCTCTGCTACGGATGTCTAGAGTCCAACAATAAAACCTGTAATTTGCTGTTGATGCTATAGAAAGCTTTTGCTTTTAATCAAACTGCAGAGCAGCTCTGAAACAGTACGTCAGCTATCCACATAAAATATAACTATACATTGCCAAAATGTGGAAATCTGGAAAGGTGCTATACATAGCTGCTCTCCTTTGCCAGTGATAAAGTCTTTGAAGGTGGATATTTTATTTAAAGTCCAGCAATGGTAGATTATGCTTGTAATTAGCAGCATTAATGTGTATAACTCTTAAACTGTAAACCTTCAGTGTTGAAGAACAAGACCCGAAATTGTGACTAAAACTCTTCCCTGGATACATCATTTTAAAAACATCAGTGCCTCAGGCGCAGTAGGCAGAATCATTGCTAAACTAAAGCCAACCATGGCGCTCTTTGTTCATAAAGACCTCAGTTATGGGAGCAAAATGGATTTTCCCTCTAGCCTTATTGAACAGAGAAGTGCTGCTTTCTGGGGTCCTGTCACTACACTATGGCAGACACAGTCCAGACGCACCCTCAAAGCTAGTTTATTTGTTCTGCACTCATAAATAGACCAGTTTCATCTTCACCCACGACAGGGTGTTATTCCCTATGTTATTTCATTACGCCGCATTCTTGCCCTCTTAGTAATACTTAATAGGTTTAGCAGATTGACAAGTGCTGGAGCCAAAAAAAGCGCAAAGGAAAAAGACAGATAGAGAGGGAGCCAAAGGTGGAGGGAGAAGCTGACAGAGACAGATGTTTGGAGAGCGAAAGAGAGAGGCTGGAGCTGGAGAAATGAAAGAGTGATTGGTTAAATGAAAGGGACCGAGCAGCGGTCCTCTCCAAGCTCTGTGGTTGCGGGTGTCTGTCCAGGCTTAGCAGCCTGCGGATGAGAATGGGCCACAGCCGCTAAGATGTGCTGCTAGCTTTGGCTGGCTCGCTCTGCCTCTTTTGGCTCGGCGCTACCCTTCTCCTCTATAAAAGGAGAGCGCTGGCTAACGTCAGTGTGGCCACACTCCTTATAGCCCAGAACAACCCCTGGCTCTTGGGACTGCTTACTCATCCCCATTTGGCACCGTGCATCTCACAAAAAAAAAGCCTCAAACCCCTCCACCTCTCACAATCCCAACAAGCTCTGTTGGAAAAAGCGACACCCGCAACACTTTCCCATGGTTAAAAGTCTCCCCTCAAAGACATTGAACTCGCATCCAAATCTATTTGTCATTTTTTCTTTTTCCTCCTGCATCCACCCTCAGAAGAGCCGCGGCCTGAGGGCCATTATGACATTAGTGTGGAAATTATGGTCATAAGAGATAAAACAGAATTAGAACGGTAATTAAGAAATAGGTTTTTTTCTTTTCCAAGGACATGCACGGACATACAATGCAGGCTGTTGTGAATTTAGACTCATGATACAGGAGCCATTATGTAATGTGGTACTCATTCGACTGGTGCTATTATACACTTCATACGTCCATGCATTTTAAAGGAACAGAGACCCTACCCAAGACCCAGCTGGGTCGACTCTGGTCGTGTTTGGGTGGACAGCGTTTTGGATGGTTCGACTGTCCTCGCACCTCTTTCTCTTTTTGAAACTTAAGTATAAAGATTGAAGCTCTGCTGGAAAATGACTGTAATCCTCTTTGCTCTGTGAAATAATGGTTTTATTTTAGCTCATGACATTTCAGCGCACGTGCTTTAAAGAGCACAGCACTGAAGCAGTTTTATGTCTAATAAGCCCATTTCTCATGCCCTCCCCTCGTCTCCAGCTCCAGATCGTCTTTGGCGAGTTACCTTTGGACGGAGGGAGGGACCACTCCTCCTTTAAAACAATGGAGACTGGTAGTCGGTAAATAGGAGGGCGTGGATGCACAGGGCTGCACAAAGCCTCTGGCTCCGTCGTAGCCATGTGTGACACCATGTGAACAAGAATCAAAATCCCTTCTGTCATTCATCAACTTCTCAGCGGTCTGCTGTTGCCATGACTCCTTCGCCACCAACAGTAGGACTTTCTCCTTTGTTCTTCACAACTAGCATCTCACCCCGGTCCAAATCTTTATGGCATGCTGTGATTTGTCATTACTCTTTCAGTTAATACACCCTCAGAATTTATTCTCCCAAGACAGAGCACAAAAGCCTGTCTGTGGTCTTTAATTCAAACAGCTTGTATCATCATCACAGGTAAAAGTCGCCCACAAGTGATGATGTCTGGCGAGTTGAAAGTCGTTTACGCAGCAGTTCTGGAACTTTACGCCACAGCTCAAGGCTTAGCTGACTCCCTGTTGGCTAAATGTTAGCCATCGTGCTGTGAGGCACAGCCACTCATGAGTGAATGACAGCTTCTTGACAGCTTCATTAAGACCACAGATGGCGGGGGAAGTGAAGAGAAGCTAGAACAAATGTAACGCTTGCGAAATGTGAGGGAGGCCGCGGGACCTTTTCACAGCTTGTGCGGCTGGCCCACGTCCAAGCAGCCTGTCTGGGCAACCCGTCCCCTCTATCTGAAATCTGGCTTCGGCTGAGATCATGGAGCCCCTGCAGGTGAGAGCCTATGTCACGATGGTAAGTTCTCTGCTGCCGGTGGGTGAGGTCCAACTGCTCCCCCCTTACAGACTGGGGTGTGAAGAACGGACATGTGTGGACATATAATTACTTACACTTAGCAAAATCCCGTCAACCCGGCGCAATAAAATAATCCGTCCTGTACTTGCTGTAGGACAATATTTTGACAAATTAATGGGAACATGGATGTGACCACAAGCTTCCATGCTCCATCTGCTGTTTTTGTGACATATGCTTGCGAAGGAATAATTCTGTCATTCAGACATTAGCGATGAACTCCCATGTTGGTCAAAGCTCCATTAACGTTTTAATGAAAACCAACCGCAGAACAGGAATCAACTCGATAAATACAGTGAGGTCACTACGGCAAGCCGCAGGGCCGGGTGGTCATCTGCCAGCAAAATGACTTCAGTTTGATGAACAGTTGGAGAAATCCAGTTGTCACTGGATAGATTTTTTTTTAATCTATAGAATAATGTCTCTGTTCGACGCAGTGATTTATGAGGGGTTATAATGGGACTGAGCCAGCTGACATTCTGATGACTAACATAATTTTTCTTTTGGGTGAAACTATTCCTCTAAAACATGCTGTAAATACAAAAAGGGAATATGACCCCTGAGGCCTGTTTGGATGCCTCGTTTTCTGTCTGGCCAAAGCAGTGATTGTAAACTATGAGGACACGACTGACCGTGGCTAACTGACCGTTCCCCGAGCGGCTGGAAACAGGCGCAGCAGGCCTGTCGAGCTTTGAATTCCTCAGCGCGCTGAAGCAGTGTGCATGGCGCTGTAGTGCTGATTGTTCTCATCTGAAGGCTGTGGAAGTTATGTCTTATTATCTCCTTTCCAAAACCAAAAACAGTGGGACAGGAATGTCTGTCCAGCATATCACTGGCTAACTATTTTATCATGGACAACTTATGTTAGATTGAGCCCATTCATGGCTGAGGCAGTGTAACATCAGTCCTCAAACTGACCAAAGCACGACATCAGTTTTCAGGGTAATGTTGTCCTTCTCCATGTTGGCCTTCACCCATTTTTATTGTCAAGTTCTCACCCTCAAAGCCTTTTATTGTGTAACTTAAACTAAAAGTCAATATCCATGCTAGCAGCTCTGTGAGACTGTACTGCACAGCGATGCTTTGAGCTAAATGCTAACACCAGCTAATGCTAGTCATGCTAATATGCTCACACATGACAACACTAATATGCTGATGTTTAACAGGTGTAATGTTTGTCTTATTTGCAAGCATAGCTCAGTGTGTTAGCATGCTAACATTAGCTTAGTAACAAACGTACAGCTGAGGCTCCAGAAAATGTGATTATTTTTATTTTTATTTGTTGGACGAATGAAAAAATACTGTGGTGATGAAAACATTGAGGGTCACCCAAATGGTTTCAATTCATCCTGAAGGGAACATGAATTTCTGTGACAAAATTTAATTGCAGTCCATCCAGCAGCCGTGGAGACATTTGACTGAAGACCACATTTCAACCTGGAGTAAAGGTCAGAGGATCACCAAAGTCAGAGGGATTCATCCTGGGGACCATGAATTCATGTTGGTGGTCAAACCCAACAATTTATCTGTTCCTGATCTAAAGATACACTCTGAAAACAAGTCTAAGAGTCTATTCATCATTTTAATTGTGCTGAAAACCAGGAAAACTTGGCAGTGGATGTTGAAAAGATGGGATGGGACTTCGGACACCCAGCTTGAAACTGGTACAATCATGGAGGAGCTGGGATATGTGGTCACTAACAACATTTCCTCTGGAACAAAAAAACAAACAGCTCCTTTATTTTTATGCCTTTTCAATGGATTACAAGCGTGTGGGGATGTTGATTTGTTAGCTTTAGCCCCAGTCTGTTCTGCATCATTGCATGGCATTAAGTCATATCAAGTATTTTGCCATTAAATGCATATTCACGACTGTTTTGCAGTTTTCTTGATGTCATATGAGTCATCCAGAAACATTAAAACTAGAGTCTGAGCTTGCAACCGTCATTTCCGCCAGTAAAATTTACTAAAATGCTTTTGTCTAGTTCTGTGTGAAGTGAAGGACCCATTACCTCAGAAATTATCACAAATTATCAGATAAATCTTCCAAAGATATCTTTGTAAACTGCATAGTAGACTGCAAAGCTCAGCAGGCATCAGTAACAACCAGCAAAGGGTCGATTATAATCGAGAAAAGAACCTGAAAAAGGCTGAAACCACGGGAGAAGCAGAAACAAAGAAAAGAAGAAAGATGCATCAGCCTTCAGGGAGCTGCTGATGAACACAATAAAGAAGTCGAGTGCGTGTTAACAAAAAAAAATCGTTAAGTCAAATTAACCTGAAATCACAAAGCTTCAGACATGTGCAGGTGGAGCAGTGGACGGAGTTTAACACATTCATTCAGCCCTACAAGAGGCGCGATAAAAGAAGCACAAGCGAACGTAGTTCAGACATCAAGCATGAAGACTTTGCCAAGGACTGACTAATGCTTGTAGAGGAGAGAGCATCATTAGCCTTTTCAGACACCTTCACACACACACACACACACACAGGGCCCAGGAGGGGTGGGTTATCAAACATAGGAGGGGATGAATAAACTCGTGTCGTGAAGCAGTCAAACTAAGAGGAAGGTCTCCGAGGGCCAGCAGATAGAGTTGCCATCGGATCTGTCTCGACTCTGTGCTACCACCTACACAGCATATGGCTCCGGCTGATAACTGAGGCCAAAACGAATAAGGCTGGTGCATGTTAACGAGGAAAAATGACCAGATATGCTAATGAATGCGCCCGGCAGCTGCAGCAGTGGCAGCAGGTGAAGGCAGAGGACTGCAGGAAGGTTGCTGGGTGATATCAACAAGTTTCAAAATCCTTGAGGGAGGAGAGTGAGCCGGATTGTTGTGACTCATCTCTAATTTGCTCAGCTAATGTTTGCTCTTTAAATGAAGCGATTCGTCCATGTTGTCTTCTGTGACTGATTCCTTTCCATAACTATGTTTGAGGTCAATATTTTTGTCCCGTATATGTGGCGGTGCTGGGGAAATGTGGTGAGTCTGGTACAGGCAAGGCCAGAGGGTTGTCCACTGAGTGTCTCATAAAAAGTTAACCGCATCGAGTCTTACAGCTGGACTGGCCTTGAATCAACACTCAGCCTGCACCATTAGTGGTTAAAATGGGCCGCGGTGTACATATCCAACTGTGCATGCGATCCGCTCTCCATTATATTTCTGATCTGCTCCCAGCGTACATGGATGGAAAAACTGAAGTGAAACTCGAACAGCAAAAAACACGTTTCCTCAATTTCCTTGTGTTTCCACTTAATTTCATTCCAGATTTTTTTGGGCCGTATTGATTTCTACCTTCTTTGTTCTGGTGCTTCTGTTATGCTATTGAAAATCCGCAGCTGATAACATTACGGCGCATGCTGTTCTGAACATATGCATTCCCCTGCCTGGCAAAGCCTTGAAACACAAACAGAGGATGGAAAATGAAAAGTGGTCAACGCATACCGAGCGGTGAGAGGTCAGCGTGGAACCAGACAGCCTTACTCAAACACCAGACCTTTCACTTGTAACGTGTTGAATTTCAACCACTTCCTTGTCCGTAACACACTTGATATGCTTTAACTTTCTATGCATTACAAAAATGTGCTGCATGCACAGAAATGTGAAGCATTCTCGATGTCCTTGTGCGTTTCCTGATGCATTTCCTCATTTCACAGTCGACCCACCACGCCGTCCTTCGCACACTCTCGGACACCGACTATCATCCGCCCTCCTCTTCCTCCTCCTCCTCCCCTTCCCTACCTGCAGGACCTGAGCTCATTGTTTTTGCCCTGCTGATTAACCTCTCCCCGCCCCGAGGAATGTCTCACATTGGGTCCAGGATGAACGCGGGCTGCGCCGGCACCACAACATGCCCGGCTTTTTCTAATGAGTTCCAGTCGCTCAGGGCTCTGGGCGAGTTAGCCTGCTGTGATTGGCACCTGCTTAGGAGGACAGTGTGGCTGTGAAATGGGATGAAAGCAGAGTTTAGCTGAGGGAACGCTGAGTCCATCCTACGGCAAACAACAGCGAGAGAGCGAGGTTTTATTTGACTGACTGAGATTACGGCAAGTTTTGATATTACAAATGTTTCAAAGCTGCTTGAAGTGCCAACACACAGAAGTGGCATTGGGTGTTTGTAGTTTAGCAGCTTTGTGTCTACCTACTGCGTCCACTGCTAGCATTTACCACACAGAACCACAGAGAAGCTGATGAAGATCTGTATTTTCTTACTGTCATCGAATCCCATGAAACGACAGCCTTCTTCCCGTGTGTCACAAAGCTCCATTGTCATCCAAAAACTATTAAAAACACATCAGTGAGCCACACTGTGTCACTAGATAACATGTTCCTTTGTTACCATGAACACACACAATGTAGTTCATTTTCACACACACCGCCCTGCTGCTGGAAAAACCCACACGACATAAAAAATAATCCTAAAAGCTTCATTTGTGAGGGCAAGATGGTAAGAAACACACCAAGCTTGTAGATGACTGTGGCTGTCTTCAGTCCAAACCTGTTGTTTGTCATGACCAGATTGCTTTTATATCTGGACAGCAAAAAAACAAACAAAACGCAATTTTAGCAAAGTCACATTCGGAGGTGGCTTGAAATGCGCTTCCAATTGAATTCCTACAGACGCGTCTCCGTCCAGACTTTCTGGCCCTTCAAATTGGATTTCAGAGTGTGTTTTGCGTCACCGCAGTATGGCGACGGCAAATCCAGAGTGATGGAAGTGCATCAAAGCGGCTGAGCTGAATCAGTGTTTACCAGCCAGCTCTGCGCCGCGACCTGACAGCACAATTGTTCGGAGGGCGAGATGATGGATCTCCGTTTGTCACGCTGCCTCGCTGGAAAGCGGCATCGCTAGCACACGTAGTTACTGACGCCTCCGTCCTCACCGCAGCAGCCTATGCAGATAGATAGGCTGATGATGTCTGCACACACAAACCTGATCTGATCACTTGTAAATAGCAGTGTGGACAGACTGTTCCGAAGATCTGATTTGAGAAACAAATCTGTCCGCCTGCAGACTGAAGAGTGTAGTCAGTAGGAGCGAGCCAACTCCACCGTACAGAGCACAATGATAGTACTGGCAGTGCTTTTAGTAATAAACCTCAGAGCATCATGGTAAACAGAGTCTGAAGAGTGTGGGTGCTGAGAAGAGGCGTGCTTGAGAATCCTGTCTCCATTATCCGAAACCGGAAAAAATGCTGCTGAGGTTTTTTTTCTGAATCAAAACAAGGTTTTCTTTCTGACATAAAAGCTGAGCCTTAACTTCACTCTTTTTCTATCAGAGAGGCCAGAAAAACAGGGAGGTATTGATGATAAACTCCAGATATTTGTGCACAGAAACTCTCTGGAAGGTGATGACAGGAGGACAGTCAGATTCATTTCTTAAACCACAAAGCTTTCAGGTCTCTATGACGCTCTTTGGCCCTCAGATGGGGCATTCCTCACTCTCGATGACAACACTTGACAAATTATCTTTGCTATCAACTGACTGCATTTTATTTGGATGTCAGCACTTGAATAGGGTCATGGGCTCAAAGGGGGCTGCACCTCCTTAAACCATACAACCACAAAACCAAAATCTATATGCTTTCAAACGGGCAGTAAATGCAAGCTCAGTTGAGTTTGGCAGTTCTCGACTGTAATTTAAAGCCCACAGGAGTGGACTTGGTGCAAAACAACATAAAGACCATTGGAGAGCACCAGCGCCTGGTGTCCTGGACCTTCGTTAACACTGAAATGATCGCAGTTTGCTCAGCTTTAGGCACCAAAACGACTTGGTCAGGTAGAAAAGTTCAGTGTTTGGGTTACAATAAGTGCATTGCTGCTCAGTGCATGATGTTACTGTCATGATTTGGTTTGTTTGGTTTTGTTATTTCCCATTTTATGTCGAAGGTTTACCTCATGTGTCATCTTCTGCTTTACCTCCTTTGTCTTCCCGCCTGTATGATTGTCTGATTGTTTTCACTTGTGCCTCATTACTCCTCCCTCCCCAGCGTATTTAAGCCAGAGTTTTTCCCTCTGTCTTTGCCAGATCGTCATTTTACTTCATGTATCTCGCTAACCAGTCTTTCCTGAGGGTTCTCCCAGTGTTTTGGACTTTTGTGTTGTTTTCTTACTTTTTGGATTATTGCTTCCCTTTTATTGTCCTGGACTCTGTGAAAGCACTGTTGTAAAGAGTCCAGGACAATGAAGGTTTTGAGCCCAAAAGCAGAGATGGTGCAGTTCAGTGAATTTATTTAAACAAAAGGCAGCGAACAAAGAGGCAGGTGAGGATCAAAACCAATATAATAAGTCCTGGAGGCAAACAAATACAACAAAAGAAGAAAACAAGCAAGATCTATGGGGACAAAACAGTGCAGAAGTCTGAAAACAGTCAGGAAAGACTGATCAGCTTGACTCATGAGGTAAGACGACAATCTGGCAAAGACAGAGGGAAGAACACGCTTAAATACACTGGAGAGGGAGGACTAACGAGGGACAGGTGAAAACAATCAGACAGTCATACAGGTGGGAAACACAGGAAGTAAAGCAGAAAATGACACATGAGGTAGACCTTCAATATAAAACAGGAAATAATAAAAACAAATCATAACAGTAACTTCAGTTATATAAGTTAAAATACGCCAACGTTGACTTTTGGAGTCTCACACAGTCATCGTTGTTCCACCCAGTTCACAGTATACCAGGAGGAGTGAAGTCAAGGACGGCTGGACTTGCTTGAGAGTCTTGTTTCTCTCATCTTAAAGGATTCTTCAGACACAGACATATTTCAGTATTTCCATCAAGTCAAGCTTGAACAAATGGTTATCGACCAGTCGCCTCAGCAGGTAAAAGGTGCTTAAATTGGTGATGTTTGGAGGTGTGCTGGTTCAGTCAAAGTGAGACTCTGTTGCCTGTAGCCTTTGACCTAACAGCTCACTGCAGCTTATACTGTTGCTCCCTGCTGGCCTTTCATTGAACAGCATAACCACGAGCATACGGATAGGCTCCCAGGGGTTGTCGAAAGCCTTTAGTGCTTTTAATGTTGGCTGATATCTGAAAGTGTGAACAAGAACGCAAGAGTGAAACTAAAGTTCAGTTAGAAGCTGCAAAACCCTGAGAGCCGCGCGTGGTCGGACTTTCAAAAACAGAGCTCTCATTCTCGTCGCCGCCAGAAACAGACGTGTTGAGCCAGTCAGTTTAGTGCAAAATGTGGCTTTGGTTTGGCATTGATCGAGCGGCACGGGTTAACACAGATGTGAGGTCACAGTGGGAATACATCCAACTTGGCGCAGGATGGCGCGGTGTAACTACCGCGCCCATGGAAAACAAAGCACAAGAGGTCCATGTATATATTACTGTGAAACAAAAACACATAAATATATGTACACAGCAGAGGCCGGCCTATCGCTATGAAAATACCATGTGGTTTGGTCCCTCATACAACTCGTGTGTACTCATAGCAGTGACGTGGTATCATCCCTAACCTATAACATAATGATATTGGCTTAGCTTCCTTTGCAGTCGATTCTAACTTTGACATTGTTTCAGAGCAGAGACCTTTTAAAGCTCACACATCTTAAAGTCAATAAACCCAGCAGCGTGTGGAGCTGTGGGCCCGCCTCCCTCTCTCTAAGCCTTTTCTGGCTGTGGTCAAGTGACTGTTGTGGGGCAGAAAGGTGTAACAACAGCGTGTCTGCTTTGTTTTGGGAAATGAAGCACAGGATCACATCGATAGCCCCATGCAGCCGCTCACAGCCAGTCCCAGGCTCTCGGGTTAGACGTGTCTGCTCGCTGCCTGGTCACCCTGACAGGACCTCCCCAGCAGGAGTGATGCTTCACATAATGGGAAATCAATTCTATTTTTGTTGCCTGGGTAGGTGGGCTTAAGGAATAATTACTCAGTCAAGAAGAAGGAGACGGAGGAGGGAGAGGGAGAGAGAGAGGCTGTCCTCACAGCTTATCCACTGTGGTCTTCCTGCTCCCGCGCTGATGTGAAACCAATACCATTATCCAGTTAAATCCTCCATGGACTGCTCCCGCTCTGTAAGAAAAACAGCAGTGTGAGGCTGCGCCATCGACGTGTGGAGCTCCTTAATGAGATTCCTCAGGGTGCATTCTCAAATTGCTGGGATTTCATGATTCTTTTAGCGTTGACTTCTTTCCGTCTGGCTTGTGGGTCTACAGGGAGGCAACAACCGATTACACACTTAAACACCCCGGTGCTCTTACCAGGACACTTCATTTGTATCAGTCAGCCACCAGCCCCCCGACCCCCCCCGAGCCTTACACACCCACCAAGAGAGAGACAAATGCAGTGATGGGCGGCTGTGGCCAGCATTACTCTAAACCGTCAATCGATAGATAGATAGATAGATAGATAGATAGATAGATAGATAGATAGATAGATAGATAGATAGATAGATGGATGGATCTGGGAAATGACATTTAAACATTGGCCATGACATTTACACCTGGTATTGATACAGGAAGTGTTCTCAATATCTTTATTCCGTCTGAAATGTCAGTTCGGCTGAAGAGGTTGGACTTGCCAGCCAACATGGTGAAGAGAATCAATGCAGGATGCTAATGATGTGCTGCTACAGTGTGCAAGGTTAGGTTCACATGGCAGTGGGAGACATCCATGCTATGCATGCTAACTAGGCTAATGTTGCTTCCTGTATTGTCCTGAGTAAAAGACACTGGTTTTATCTATTACTTTTAAAAATGAAGGTTAGTTATTTTAGTGGACGACTTACATATTCACAACATCACATGTTCCCTTTGTTTGTTGCATTGTGGGTAGTTTGTAGCATTATTGTTTTTTACACTGAACTTCTTCAGGTCTGTTTATAGTGCCACTTTTAAGATTGTCAGCTCTGTCATGGTTCGTGACACTAGACCAATGAGAGTGCATCGTTACTGTAAGAACAGACCAGGGTCGTAAGACAAGAATTGTGGGGTCACAGGATGTCATGACGAGGAGCTTCGAAAAGAAAATAACTCCAACCACTTCCAAGAGCTTAAGGGTGTTTTGAGCATTCGACTGATAAGCACAACGAAGAATTGGTGCAATTAAAAACACACTACAAAGAGTCACACAATGAAGGGTCGACATTATGCTTTCATAACGCGCTCATGTTTCACTTCTAAGGCTTTGAAGATAAGGGCGGCATTATTCTTCGACCTCAGGGAAACTTTCTCAACATACGGTGTTTTTTATGTCAAGAAGGTTTTTAATGTACAAAAGCAGGTGTAGGAAACGTGAGGGGTGTCTTACAATCGTGGTCATCTAACATTCCGGCCAATATGGCACTTTCTGATAAACTGGGCTCGACTCAATGTTCCTTTGCTGAGGAGGAGGAGGAGGCCGTGTGTAGTTTTTTGATGGGCAAGACGGCCATGCATCTATCTGCAGTTAGGCTACACCTTTCATTAACATACGCTGCTTATCCAGATGGGATGTGCAGATACTGACAGCATGTTAATACCAGGTGGAAATGGAGTCAGATAGATTGATAGATTACTTGTGGCCTGGTGAGATCACCTTATCACAATACTGCCAAAAGCAAGACAGTGTTGATTAACGGCTTAGAAATCCAACAGGCTGTTATCTCCCCCTTTCTCAAACATACAGTTGAAACCCTGAATCAGAGCTCCTCCTTTTCTTCCAGTGCATCCCCTCCTCCCCTCTCCCACTCCTCCCCTTCCCATCGCACTGCTTGCATCGCAGCAGGCCGTGCATCTTTTGTGAAATGTGTGAAAAACACAATAAAGGGTTTAAGATGTCTGAACTTGGGGTTGAAATCTGGATGCATCTCTCCCCAACCCAATTAACACAGAGTCAATAGAGAGCAAATTAAAAAGGCCCCGGGTGGTGGACCTCGCCAGAAAATGCCAACGGAATCAAGACAGTCAAGGCCAGCACAAAGGCAAGAACTCCCTGGTTTTGTACAATCCTCCTGAGCTCCCCTGATTAAAGCAAAGGGAGATTATTTAGGCCCTTTTCTTTCACAGTGAGGGTAAATGAGGGGAGAGGGTATCCATTCAAGCAGGGCAAAGGGCTGGGAAAAATGGCCGACTTTGGGTTGGGAACCATTGAGGCTGCTCACTGAGGTGTGAACAACCCACCTCCCAAAGACAACAACCACAGTGGGAAAAAAAAAATCTAAATGAAAATGGAAAACAACTCTGGTTAAGACAAACATTGGGAAATGCCAGCCTGTCCGGGAAAACTGTGGCAGCATTTAATATACGTCCCATTATATGCATGTTTTTTCCATGAATGCCTTTGCCTTGTCCGTTCCATATGGGCTGCAGGCACCATTGTAAATTGTAACAGCAATTGCGGATATGTTTATGGTTTGCGCTAGCCTATTCAAGCACCAGATGAATGGGATATCCGTCATGGGGTAATGCAACGTGTGTAACGTGAAGTATTTAAACATTGAAGTATTTAAAGGCGGTTTGGTGTACCATTCACGACTGAGAATGCGTGACACTGAATTGTCCTGATTTGGGTAATCCCATTCATCTGCTCCTCTGCGCTCATTATGTTAAGAAGTATTTTGAAATACCATGTGCGTCCTGAGCCAGCCTCCTCTCTGTTTAATGGATTCTTGACCTTTATCTCAAGAGTTATACACGAAGCTTGCTGGTCTCAGTGGCTGAGTGAATACCTCACTATCCTTCTTTACTACCTTCATAATTAGGTCCCTTCGCTCATCCGGCCACCTATATTGCCTGACTCCCCCTTGTACAATTTAGTCACAGCATGTCAGACTGGAGGGTAGGAATCTCCGTCCCCTTCCATAGGACCCTTAGTAGATGATCCACCCTCATTTTAGCCAGAGAGCCCTGTGGAGACACCTTTCAGTGGGCAAAGCCCTCTCCTGGCAAGATGTGAAGCAGCGAGGGAGCTAAACTAATTACAGCTGGTCCTGTCTCCCTGTCTCCCTCTCTGTCTAAGCCAGGGGCTTACCCAGCACAATGGGGCCTTTAGTAGAGTGCCTATCCTCTTAGCTCCACGGTTTGGAAGCACTAAGGCCTACAAAGGGACTTCCATTAGTGTAATTAGAGGCAAAATGAAGTGCAGTTTTGTTCTGTATCTGTAATAAGTTGTTTGGCATGTTTTTGTCTGTCTTCTTTGTGCAGTGGAGGGACCTCTGGATTCTTTTAGCTTTTGGTGAGCACTTGGGTGATAATGAAACATACCCAAGGCTGGGGAGCCAAACCTGATGGGGGCTCTTTTACTGTTTGTTTTCCTTTTGTGTTGGCGCTAGCAGAAAATAAGTTAATCTTATTCCCATGGCAACCAGCCTCTGGGTAATTGGTGAGGGAAGATTATATCTTAAAAATGTCCTGCACCTTAACACCAGATTTCTCCTATAAAGTCCTGGCTATTTCACATGAAGCCTCTTACCACGTTGAGATTACGATGCAGGGCTTAGCTTGGATATGAATGTGTATATTTTACTAGAACAATCTGAGACAGACAAAACCCTTGTATCAGAGTCAATATTTGCTGTTCGGATGAGCCAAAATCTTTTGCTTTTTCTAATACAAAGACTTCATCAGTACGGCAGCAGGTTTTCTATGTGCAACACAGCATAAAGCGTAAAAACCACCAGCCGTCAGAACTAAATGAAGTAATGTGTTCGTCAAGCGTGTTTGCAGATATGCAATTATTATTATTTGGCATTTGATACTGAAGACAGGATGTGTGGACAGAGAGACAGGACACTGGGACATGTGTCAAACAAAGGTTCCTACCAGAACTGAACCGTGGACATTGTGCTCACGTGGCATCTTCTATCTGTCTAAATAATGTTTTTGTCATTAGCTTCACCAGGCGGGCTGTAGCGTTGGTAGCAGATGCTGTGATTGGCTAAAACTGGCTCATCTCTCCACAGTCTAAACGCAGGTGTTTAAAGCATTAGCCAAACTGGAGGAGCCCGGCATCCTTGGGGGAGAACCAAGTTATCCCATCCCAGTAGACGTGACCTGGGCTGAGTGATGGCTTCCCCTGCCCCCTCAGATCAGCAGCCTTGGCCTGGGAGAGGGGTGGGTGGATGGCGGCCATGGTGTTGGTGCTCATGGCCTGCAGGTGCGAAAAGACGCCCTCCAAAGAGGGATTTAGGGGCTTTGGGGACGCTCCTTGTTGCTGGTATCACGTTACTGTTGGGAGGTGCTGCTGTCAAACATGTTTACATTCAGTCAAGACTCTGTGACCTAACAGCACTTACGCTGCAGTGCTCCAGCTGTGTGTGGGTCCGTCTGCAAAAGAAATGATTTAAAACGTGAAAAACAGTGTCTGCAAAAGCAACGTGGAGCACACTGACCACACAAACTGACACGATTGCTGACTCTTTGTCTTTTATGTTAAGTTTGTGCATTCTTCTGGGGACAAACGTCTGCATGTTGTTCTGTTTGTGCTGTTGTAATACATCCTGAGTGATGTAAATCACTGTAACATCACAAGGGGAGGTGGTGGAGACTTTTATTCTGAAGGGCATGCAAGAACATCTGGTGCCATATTTCCTATTTTTCATATGTGTCTGAAACTGTTCGTATACTTTGCTATAAAAAGGAAATATTCCAAGTTCTTTTGCTGTATTTACTTTTGATGTTTTGTCTTTTCAGTGAATGCATAGCTATTTTTTACATTTTGGAGCTAATGTTTTATTTACTTTAATGCATAAAACTGCTAATTAGAAGAGAAGTGTGTGCAGCATGTAAGCAGCAGGACTGTCCTGTCCTGCTGAGGCCATGTTAACGACTGCAGAGCGCACTGTGACTCTGTCCATGTACTGAAGGCACAGGGAGTGTTTAAGCACCCTGTGGATGCTCCGTTTCTCTAAAGTTACTGCCTGACTTTAGCAACTTATTACATCCACTTAGTATTTTACAGTAAAGGCCAAAGGGGAGCCAGTATCTTCAGCGAGAATCCATTCTTCTTTTTTATGTATTTATATGAACCTTATTAAACTACATGGTGAAATGCAGCTCGACGCAGACGAAGAGCCAGAACGAACTGGAACACCAGTGTCCTCGGTGTGTTTTCATTGTAATTCTGCCTGTGGTTTCATAGTAATTAGCATGAGGATGCGAGTCCATTTTGGGCCGTCATAGTGATGATGACAACCCCTGCCCCCTTCAGCTGTGCTGCGTCTCACACTCACCCTGCTGGGTTCAGGGTCCGTCGTCCATCTGCTAATGGGCCTTTCCTCCCTCATGGTCGACCACCTGGACGTCCGTCAGCGCCGGGGTCCGGGGCCTCCAGATCTGCAGTCTCCAAGAAGTGAGTTCCCAGAGGAGGGGGTCTGATTTGGAATGTGGCTCGGGACCTTGTCGTCATCTCCTCACTGGTCCCCTCTAGTTCTTTCACTCATCACTCGTTTCCCCAGCACCCAACTGAGTTTCATCGTAATGGGGATGTTGAGAGGAGGCCGCAGGCATCGACAAATGGGAACAGCGCAGGTGACAGAGGGCGTCTGGCAGGCCGCGTGCTTTGTACGAGGCTTGTATCAGTGAAGGCTGCAGCTACAGGGGATAGACTGTGGTATGCGCAGGTCAGACCACCGTGTGTCAATACGCTCTGTATGGAAAGGATTTAAAGTTTAAGTTACATAATTTGTAAGAAGGCCAATATATCCATATATATGTGAGATCATCCAGGATCAGAAATGTAAAGGGGCTCAATGCAAACGTTTAACCATTACCCCTCAACAATCACTTTTCTCTTTTCTCTCTTTTTTTAATTAACATGCAATTGAACATTAACAAATGGATGACCAGGAAATGCTGTGCAGTTTGTTCTACGATGAAAAAATGATCCAGTTTTTATCAGATATCTGGAGCTCCATGAAGCAGAACTACAACAAGCAGAGAGCACAAAAGAAAGTGAGCTTCTGTCTGTTTTTTATCTGCTGTTTACATTTTATTCAGAAACACAGAGAAGTGTGTTGACACTCACACACACACACTCACACACACTAACCTGACAAGCTGTCGGTTACTGTGCGCTTCCCTGTGTTTGAGACATAGGGGAAGAAAGTGCAAGATGTAAAGATATGCCTCAGTTTTTCATGTCAGAGCAGAGAATCAGTTTCTGTGTCAGACTGCAGGATTCAAGCTTCACCAAAACATCGTCTGCAGCTTGAATTTAGCCTCACTGATAGCAAACCACAACAAACCACTGGCTGATATTCACACTTTAAAACAGAAAGACAGGAGAAGTGAATTCATTCTGAAAGCTTTTCTTGGTACGGCATCTCCAACGACAGCACAGGTTTCCAGTTAATGAGCAAATCCTAAAAGCACGAGGCCGTGCTTCAGGTCGCTCTTCTGCTTTAGACAGCTGCATCGACAACTAAAACAACAGAGGAGGGTCCAGCTGCAGACCTCATGTCGGGCGACCCAAGCGTGTTTGAGCTCATGGGCAGACAGTCGCAGACACGAGGATCATCACATCTTTAGTGGTCTGTTTTCTTTCTTAAAAAAAAAAAAAAAAACCCTGTGTGAGAAGCTAACGTTTATTTAGCATATTAAACCATATGAAACAGGCTGTCATGAGAACATTAACCTCTCTTGTGCTGTTAAACTCTTTAACATTTGAATAATACGTCCTTCCTGCTCAGGATATCGAGGTTACAATTACTTCATCAGCAAAAACAAAATCACCAAACACAAGCAACTGATCCTCAACAGCAGATTAGCTGACCAGCGTTTAATGCTAGCAGTGTGTCAGATCGACTGGGAGCTACTCTATGTTTTGCTATGCTAATGTTGGTTACCGATGTCTTTATGAAAGACTGAAGATTACATGAAATCCACCCTGGATTACCTCAACATTTCACCCTCAGATTTGCATAAACACTGTTAGAGTCTCATTCTGAGCAAAAAAGAGTCCAAGTATCCGTAAAAGTTGACATACTCTGGCAGAAAAAGGATGTCACACATCTCACAAGAGGAGAACAGTTTGACCCCTCTGGCAAAACATGGCTTTTCCATAGATGTAGCATGTAAGCTAAGCTAACACACTCATTAAACATTCAATTATTACATTTATAGTTCATACAAATGTCTGCCAGTTTGTGAATGAACTGTTTATGATGGTTCACATATCAGCTCTGCAAACCTCCTGCATTCTCCTCTGAGAAAAAACATCAGAAACCACAAGGGAGAAATTTATATTTTCATGCATATATTTCATATTTGTATGTTTGATTGACAGCGGTCTGACAGCTGCTGTCAATCAAACACAGATAGCTGTACGCTCATCCAGCTAGCCGAGCCGAAAGACCTTTTTCCTTCCTTTTAATAACAAAAACACCATTAACACATTTTAAAAGCATGCTTAGATCGTGGCAGACGATGAAAAGGGATGACTCAAGGTGATCTCAGTTGGACTTTAACGTGTAAGTTTGATGCCTTCAGGCACAAAAGATAGCTCACGTGCCCCGATCACAACAGAAGACTCACCCCGCTCAGACGAATGCAGGAAACAGAACGGCAGAAAAGTGTAATTTACTGAGGGAGGAGATAATGCGCCTCGGTAAAACAACACAGGTTTATCTGGCAAACACTGTGCGATACTAGCTGTCATCCCGGGGCCCAGAGGTGACGAGTCAAATCGTTCTTTTGTTGCAGCCGGCTCTCGCTGGGTCTCTTTTACATCGGTTATTGGAATCTTTGTGCGGCCTCCAGACAATCAGGGATGATAAAATGTGAGGCTACGTCTGAAAATACACTCACAGTTCATAAAAAATTCATTGCGACAGAGGATCGCGGTGACAAAATTTTAATGAGGGAAGCTGCAATTGGTTTGGTAGCCAGGTTACTTATTTATGTAAATACACAGGCCTCGTGGACGGAGGAGCGCGTCACAGCCGACATGTTTCAGCGGGGACGTTTTTCCTGATATTGTGCCGTTCGTGGCCTCCGCCGGCGTCGGAGCGATGCTGTAGCCGGTGCTACTCAAAGTGAGACGTGAATAATGAAGAGGATTCAGTGGCTTTGAGGGCAGAGGCGAGCGGGAGAATTAATGTCAGGTTTGAATTAATAGACTACTGTGCTCCTCCAACCTCAGCGCGTGAGGAAGAAGGCCTGCTAATTAAAAGCAAAGCAAAGCAAAGATGATAAAAAGAGTCGTATTGAGGCTGCGTTGGTGAGATGAAAGACACTAATGCTGCTTGTGGAAAGAAAGGCAATTAGACGAGCGAAAAGCCGTTAAATTGAAACTGTTTTCTTCTTTCCTTCTACCTTTTCCACCTTTTCTTAAAGAAGTTGCTTTACCTCCCTCCTCTGCTTGTAAGGGTTACACAGGCTTTTATAATGGCCTTTGACGCTCTGGCAGCCGCTGTAATTGTCGCTCTACCCAGGAAGTGTGCTCCAGCAGTCTCTTGACTGACTTTAGTTTGCTACCCATTGCCATGGAAACAGCACCGCACTCTTCTTCTCTGGTTAATTTACAGGCAGGCAATCCTAAACACCCTTCCTGCCGAAGCTGGTCTCGTTTGACGGGCTGGGACTGACGCCGTATTGGTAATCTATGGGAAAACAGCGGACCTGGAGCTGCACAGGAGACGTGTGCTGCTGTAAGGCTGCGATCAATAATCTGAAATCATCAATGGATCAAAGGACTGCATGTATTCAGAAAGGTGTCACCTGTGCTGTTTCCCTCAGCTCTGCAGAGCTTGCAGCTGTGGACGTCATGCAGTGTAGAGATGATTGATAGCTGATACAGATTATGTGAACAGTCGCTCACATTCATTACATCTACATCTTGTGCAACATTACATTTTTCCACTGTGTAATAGTACAAAACATCATATTTATTATCCAAATCTGACTCTAATAAAGGTTTATCTTATCTTTTCTTAGTACTGCTGCTACTATTATTGTTGTTGTTACTACCACTGCAACTATAATTACTATATACGTTTATTACATATATTACTATATATTATTATCAGTGTTTGTGTTATAGTAGTATCAGTAGTAGTATTCTAGTATTCTTCTGTCGCACAACAGGTATATTTCCATGCAGATGGTTTCTGTTTATTGTAGTATAATATAAATACTTTACACATTTACATATTTTATATTGTTTGTTATTTATGGTTGATTTATATTGTGCTATAGAATACATATTTTTGACTTATTCTCCACGATTATTATTTATTATTTTATTTTCTAGATCAGTGATGGCTGACCCGGTTTCCCCTCAGGGATCAATAAAGTGACACATTTGTCAGTTCGGCCTCCATCAGGCTCTAAATGGATGCTAATGTCGCTCAGTGTCTGAATAATGACCAGTGCAGCTACAATAACTTCGATTTATTTGTTTTCTTCGGATGGCGGTGCAGTGGTTAGTAATGTCGCATCACAGCAGGAAGATGATTGGTTGTGCCCGGGGTCACCAGTGCTATCTCACCCAATGTGAGCTGGGCTCGGCTGGGCCCGTCACAGGACCTGTGGCCAGCTTCTCTGGCATCCTTCCTCACATTGTTAAACAATCATTTACTGAGAAACCGACTGAGGATGAGGCGTACACAGCGGCATCACTGCTGACTTTGCCCTCCATGTGTCATATTGCACTGCAGCCACAAGAAAGCAGCCTGAAAAATGAACATGATTCACTCTTTATGTCCTCGGTGTTTCTCCACAGGGGGCCTGGCTCCACAGCTGCAGGCCCACAGTTATTAGTCAACTCGTTAATGTGCTGACTCCACAAAACTTCTCTGTTCTGGAAGTTATGCAGCACCCATTTCACGGCAAGCGGCAGATCATGATATTGTGTTTTGGCTGTTACAGTCACAGTCTCATCCTGTGCTGTAAGATGATCTGCAGCGTCTTCCTGTGCAGATACTCAGAATGAGTGTTGCATTGGAGGGCAGTCATAGTCCTGCTGCTTCAAAGTATATGTCAGCTGAAGTGGAAGCTGGTGGAAATAAAAGATTACTCCCTGACAAAAGTGGTAATTTGTTAATTTAAATCCAGCTTCAGCTCCACCATCTTCACAGCGTCCGTTAGCCGCAGTTCAGTCTAATCAGCAGCTGAAGTTCAACGTGTGGACGTTCAAAGAGAATTTGTTAGAAAGAAGAAGTTTAATATGAGATCCGAGCAGTGAAGGAGAGGATAAAAACAGTGAGGGGAGCCAGCTCCAGGGATCAGCACTTCATCCAGCGATGCATGGCTGCCCGGTAAATCCAGCCAGAGTCAGAGCGGCACTCTGTTTTTCTTCACCGCTTTTCTTTTGGAGTTTAATGTTCAGAAACTGGATAAAGTCATTTAAATGTGTCGTTTCTGAAGCCTTCCCACGGCTCTCCTTTCTCTTCTCCTCCACTTTGGTAATTTTTAAAAGGTGTTGAACAGCTTTTATGCACCCTTTTCCTTTTGTTGCCCCTCTTTTTTGCTATGAAGACAAGCTTTTATGACAATCAGCAGCTCAGGCCGTACCTCCACTGTTCCATCAACACAACGTTTCGTACTCTAATTATCTGTCAGACTAAGTGTTGTCTGTGCACATTGGTAGACAGGCGAGTAGGAAAATGAAACCACATAAAAGAAGAAGTTGAATTGCTGCTCACAGTCTATTAAAGACGTTTTGGTTGAAGAAGTTTTGGTCAAAGACTTTTTGGCCGATTTAGTCGGCGTTGTTTGGAGTGCAGCCAGGTTTCACACTGCGACTCTGACTGCTTCAGTTTGTAGCTTGAACGAATGAATTAGCCGTAGCTAGCTAGCAACATATTCATTGACCGCTTGTGTCGCCACAAACTCTGCTTCTTTTAAAACTCTTCTCTGCACATTCACGCAGTGGAGACGTCTTCGCTCCAGTCTTTTCTGTTCGCACAGATTTAATCCTGGCCTGTCTGAACAAACCTTAATGCTGCTTGGATGGAGCCGCGCTCACTATCACCACCATTGCTTTGCCCAGCTGCTCATAAAAACTAAAATATGAACTTGGAGCTGGCGTGTGCTCTGGAGTGGAGCTCTTTGACTCGGCCGAGCCCAGCTGGGCCTCAGGGTGTTTGAACATTAACACAAGTCAGGCTCAGGATATTAAATGACTGCTTAACTGATAATACCATTAATTACAGTTCCAAATCAGGCTGGACTGGGGCAAATGTCTGATCTAGAGGCTATGAAAAGTACAGAAAAACAGAGTTCATAAAGTGCTTCGACTGAGAGCAAAAGCAGCATTTTAGAGCAGTCCAGCCGAACAGAGCAAGAAAATCAATACAGGAAGAGAAAAGATGCAAATCCAAATAAAAAAATAAAGTGAATGCAGGTTGAAATCTGCATTGTGTACATCAAAGAACTTCATTAGAAAATGACTTTTGCATGAATTTATCAGCTGTTATTTAACAGTCTGAGTACTTCCTCTCACAGCGCACCAAAAGTTATGTCTTGAGTATGAAGAGCGAGTTTCCTTGGGAGAAAAATGTCCAAAATTGCTTGAAATGAGCAGCGCTCAGTGTTCACAGTGTGAAGGGAAAAATCCTCCAACATGTCTGCTGTATTTAGAAATGAATCACTTTGATGGAAAAGGGCACCTTAATTATTTTTTCTTATGTGTCCAATTTTTGCTCGATTAAGCATGATGAGAGTGTGATTTAGAGATGAGTAATGTAATTACTGATAAAACTAGTCAAAGTAAGGGGCCCCATGTCTAATTTAAAATGCCTCAGCTTTTCTTTGAACCTCTGGAAGAAGGACCTCCTAATGAAATACATGCATCTCCCTCACACTGTTTAGGTGGGCATGGGCAGAAAATCACTGTTTGGCTTCTCTCTCCATTCTGTTACTTCTCAAGTCAATGATTAAAATCTGGAATGTTCCAAATTTAATTAACTTCCTGTTGTACTTTTTTCTTCTTATGCTTCCCGGCAAGGATATTAAAAAATGACATTATTCTGAAGTACAAATGGATGCTTAGCATCACTGCAAATCAAGGCTAACAGGCTTTGACAATAATGAAATTTTTCTGCCACAGATGAAGTAACTGGAGACCTCTCAGCACCCCGAGGCTCTACAGGTTGAAGAAGCACTGAGAGACAGACGCTTTCATTCATGTTATTTGTCTTTTATACATGGACGCTGTTTAATTTAGCTCAAAAAATGATCCACGCCCGACACATGTTTCTCCAACGCAGGACAGAATTCATTTCTTCATATTGAGGAGAAAAGTTTGAGCTGTGAAAGAGAAGTTATGACAAAAGTAAAAAAAAAAGTCTAATGCTAACATGCAGCATCAATCTGTCATGTCAAGTGGAGACATGTTAGAGTGCAGCTCGGAGCTAAATCGACCAGCTAGCTTCCAGAGAGCCAAACACGTCCCCACGCTGCCCTCTACAGCGCGGCAATCCTGTCATTTCTGTTCAAAACGTGAGCACGTGAAAAACATTCAATGTTTTAACTGTTTGAATGCAGAACATCCCAGCACACAGCGCGGGGACGGTCCCTGAAACGCCTCGTCTGCGTGGCCCATTAGACACCTTATCAGTAAACCAGGCTGCAGTTATTCTCTCTGCTAATGCAGAATGGAGAAAAGCAGCGAGCTGTGCTGAGTGAATAATCACGACACCAAGACGTCTGAGAAATAATGTGCGGAAGCGTTTTAGATTGCACACCACAGATGCAAAAACTGGATAAACGTAATTGTGTTTGCTGACTTGGTAAATTGTAAATCCTGACTGCGACTGAACGCAACGCCAGCTCTAAATATAGGATCAGGCTGTGTGGGCCGGGCTCGCATTGATTCAGACAAACGTACGTTTTTACTCCTTCCAGCTGGATTTCGACTTGACTGCAGCCCTCCTGACTGTCAGATACTGAAGCAGCGCCATTATTTGATGCAATAAACAGATCGATGTGTCATTCCTAAAAGAACAGCAGCCAATCTGTCAGGAGGGACCAAGTGATTATTTGTAATGAGTCAATCCGTCACTTTCTCAGTCCAAGTACAGACTCCAAACTTCAGCTCCGCTCAGCCTCATCCTGCCAGTCTGAAAGAGGCTGCAGCTCAGAGAGAGTTATTCCCAGACACAAGTCTTCATGCTCACACTGCAGAACGTAAACACAAAGCAGGAAAC